>RJWM01001234.1:0-162751 GCA_004363535.1 Dasyprocta punctata
GATATTCTTACCCCAAAGATGGTGGTACAGGTGGAGTTGTGCACTGGTAATGGCAGTAGAACGTCGTTGAGCCTGTGGATAGCCAGTGGACAGCCAATGGACAGGCAGCTGACTCTGAGGACCTGCGTGGGCGTTTTTACTTTGCAGCGGGCAGCACGGCTGGGAGCTAGGTGAATTTCCTTGCCTTGGGGGCACCGACTATTGGGCCATCGTTACCCTTTAAAGAGCTGCCTTGAGGCAGTTGCACAAGGAGTGTTTGGGTGGGCTGTCTATCTGCATAATGGTCACAGCTGCATCTACACATCAAAGATTTGGGATTGCGGATTTATCTTAGAGACTTCAGCACTGCTGGGACCTTAGCAAAGCTCCCAAAACATCCTTAATCTAGGGAACTCGGCATTACTGGATGCTTATTGAGGACCAGGCAGATGTTCTTCACCTGGGTGTGGCAGCATTAGAGCTTTTCTCTGCACACAGCTGCCTGATGGTTGTGGCTATGCACCAAGGCCTTGGGCAAGCTTTCTAATCTGCAGATGGTGGCATATTTGAGCTGTGCATTGATAACCCAGTGAACATCCTTACCGTGGATATGGGCACCTTATCACAGCTGCAATTAGAGGATCTGGGTGGACATCCTACTCTGAGGATGGTGGTAGAACAGGGCTGTGCACTGATAACCCTGTGGCGCTTCTTACTTGGAGAATTACTTCATTTCGTAGTGGTGAACTAAGATCCTGGGTAAGCTTTCTAAACTCAAACGCGGAGGAAAGGCTACGAACTGGAACAACATTCTTTGTAGAGGGTGGCGCGCTAGAGCCACACATTGCTGAGTCAATGGAGTATCCTTGCCCTTTCAACAGCCGCATTGTCATGTCTCTGCACTAAGGATCTGGGCTGATTCACCAATTGCAACTGTGTTGCAGCTATGTTCATGTGGGAGGACCTACAGCAGGTATTTTTACATTGCAGTCTGTGGCACATCTAGGAGCTGGGTGATGTCTTTATCCTATGAAAGGTGGCTGCACACTGATAACTCAATGGAACTTCTTACCCTGTATTGCATTGTGTGACTGACACTAAAGGCCTGAGTGGACTTTCTAACTTTGCAGTCTGTGTCAAAGCAGTACTGGCAACCCAGAACCAAGGCAGGCATTTTCCTCCTGCAGATGAGCTATGCACTGATGGCATAGCTGTATGTCTCTACTCTGCAAACTGTTGTATTGGAGCTATTGCTGACTGAGTACCTGGGTGGACATCCAGGTCTGAGGGCTGTGGTGCTGAAGAGCTATGTGCCAATGACCTAGATGGGCATCCTTATTTTATGGATGGCAGTGCAGCTATGGTACATACCCAGGAGCTGGGTGAACATTTTTACCTTGGGGCAGTGGTAAAGTGGAGCCACATTCGGATAACCCAGCCAGGTATCCTTACTTGCAGATTGGTGCCATAACTCACTGATGATCTGGGAAGAGGTCCTCACATGTGGTCTTTGGCAGGGAAATTATTTCCCAACGAGAACCTAGTTGGGTGCCCATACTCTGCTCACCATAGCACTGTTTGGGTTGTGTACCAAGTACCCAGGTAGGTACTTTTACTCTGTGGCCTGTGGCACGGTTAACATCTGGACAGATATTCTTACCTTGCAGAAGGTGACACAGCAGTGCAGTAGCACTGGTAATCCAACCTGATGTGATTACCTTATGGATATTATACTGAGGATCTGCAATGTCCTTAATTTAAGGACAGTGACTCAGTCTGGATATACACTGAAAAGTCGGCTGATTGTTTTCTGCTGCTCATGACTTTGACTGGAATCCCCAATGCCCTGGCAATACTCTCAGGGTGATGAGACTTCAGAGCTGTGTTGATAACTCAGCTGGGTGAACCTATGCTGCAGGAGGATGTGGCCGAGCACCGAGGATCTGGGACAATGTCCCTTGTGGACGATGGCACAGTGGAGCTGCCAGATGGATGCAGATATATTTGTGACACAACTCCCAATGATTGTGGGCAGTTTTGAGTACCTCATTTCTAGAGAAGTCCATGTTTGTTTGGGCTGCCATCCCAAGTTGGCTGTGTAGGTAGAGCTACAAGTGCTTATTCTCCTGTTTATTTTTCCTTCCAGTACTAAGGATCAAATCCAAGGCCTCTCACTGGACTACATTCTTACCTTCCTGACTCTTCATAATCCTGTTTACACTTATCTGCAGTGACTCCTGGTTACTCAGAGTAAAACCGAAAGTCCTTACAGTGGTGTGAAAAGTCCTCACTGAGTTGCTCTGGATGGCGTTAGACTTTCTATCCTTCTACCTCAGCCTCCCATGTAGTTGGAATTATAGGAGTGGCTACCACTGCATTCCTTGATTTCTTAGCAGGAAACTTGTCTGGTCTTCCTCTGCATTGTTTACATTTTAAAGTCATAACTTTTAGTACCAAATGTGGGGACTTCTGGGTTTGTTCAACAACAGTGTCTTATACCTACTGCTGACTCTCCTGGGCGTCACAAATTTGTTGTACTTAAAACTGGACTGATTATCTCCTGCAAACCTGCTCTACTCACGGTGTTCTGTGACTCTGTGAACAGCAACTCTAGCCTTCTAGCTGCTCAGGCCAGAGGCTTGGAGTCACTCTTAACTTTTTAAACTTTATAGTGAATCCACTAGTAAATTCTGTTTTCTCTGACTTTTAGATTTATCTGCAATCCAGCCACTTCTCATTTATTTTACAGATTGGATTGCCACTAGCACTCCCTGGGAATATTGCAATATTCTTTAACTAGCCTCCTTGCAGTCCGTTCTGTTTCAGTACTTGGCCCCAATAATCCCGTTTACACTTATCTGCAGTAACTCCTGGTTACTCAGAGTAAAACCCAAAGTCCTTACAGTGGTGCAAAAAGTTGTACCTCACTTACTCCCAACCACCTCTCAGCCTCCTACCTCTTCTCCTTTTTTCCTTCAGGCACTCAGTCCCAGTCCTGGAGGATGGGAACATGTTTCCACTTTATTGTCTCCACAGGGGTTGTTCTGTCTTCCTGAAGTACCTTTCTCAGTGTCCATGAGGCCAGTTCCCCACCTCTTGAGGGTCTTTATTGAACTACAGCCTTGCAGGTAAAGCAAGACATATATCAGAGCCACTCTTCTTTCAAAGTATCCCCTTTTCAGCTCCTCTACTATGCTGTACTTTTTCTTGTTTCAGGGCATCTTGCATTCTTTTTCATATTATATAATATTTATTATGTCTGTGGATTGCTGTCTTTCTGCCCTTGCTAGAAAGTAAGTTTCTGTGGATGGGGGTTTTGTTTTACTGTTGTATTATAAGTGCCTACTACCTCATGCCTTCAATCAATGGATGTTATAAGTGTTTCTTCTGATAAGTGTGAGAGGTTTTTTTTGGTTGTTCCTTGGTGACACATATGGGGCAAGAAACCTTCTCTGGGCGTTTGTCTGGGTACCTGCAGAGGAGCTGGACCTCTTTTCTTGTGTCTCTCATTCCCTTTGTCTCTCTCATGTCTGTATTTCCAGGATCCATTGCTTGACAAAGATGCAGTTGTTCAGTATAGAACTGTTTCATGATTGCAGACAGTCATCAGATTTTTAGCTGGTCCCACATGGAGTGTTGGAAGAAACCTGCTCTAATGACAAGTAATATGCTATTCTCTTCCCTAGCCTAGGGAAGGTCCTCTTTCTGTTAACTGAACATTTGTCAGGTGTATGTCACGAGACTCACCATGATCGATTCATTCACTCACCTATGTTAGCTCTTAGGAATGGCCGGTGTCATGCTGAAAACCTGCTTAAGTCTTCAGCCAGACAGCTATGGCATTTTAGATCCTCATCTTGGATCTTTAGATCTCAGGGTTTCCTTGTTGCTTGTGTAGTGTAGTGGGACATGTGGCTATCACAGGCACACATTGGTTTGGAGTTTGAAAAGAAGAGATGCTGTGTTGCTGTGTGACCCTTACATAGGGCTTCCAGCACTACAGTTCCAATCAGACTTACTTCGTGCATATTTTAGTTTAATGAGGAGCTTGTAGATACACATCTTTTGGTTTTATTTTCAAGTACCTGCTGTAAGAAAACATACCAGGAGTGACATACATACTCATGTATTCTTGAGAAAACCAGCAAGGTAGATACTACTAATCCTGTGTTGTGTGTGAGGGAACAGAGACCCAGAGCATGGAGGAAGCTGCCCAGCCACCCACTGAGCAGTGAAGGAGCTGGACTGGAGATGCAGAGCACGGGCTTTATAAGTTTGCCACCTAGCCATCGTGCCTGCCACTCTAAGACTCAGTGCTAGAATAGATAGGAATGCTTGTGGGAAAGACCTTTGCTCTTAAGGATGCCTCTTCTCTTTCTACACATTCTTTGGGTTGCTGGTAGGTATCAGGTATGTTGACTTATGGGAATGGTAAGGGTGGAGAGAGGCTGGCATAGTGCCTGACTGTGATCAAGGTCAAGGCATTTCCCATTCTAATGATCTGTTTGGCCATGTCTGACCTCAAGGCAGGAGCCTTGAGGGGGTCATTGGGTTTGAGAAATAGGGTGATGCTGCATGGCGTCTGGAGCCAGCCTGACCTATTCACCTTTCTGATACCACAAATAGTAGCTGTCTGACATGTTGGTTGAAACCCAAGCTTGAGTGTCTCCTTTGGCAGGGTGGAGGGTAACCACCCCTCTAGTCACGGTGGGGCTAACCAGACTGTAGGAGCGCTTCTTGTAGGCAGCCAGTCTGCAGTGAACCACCAGTCTCCCAGCTCAAGGAACTCTATGGTTCTCAGTTCAGAGTGGTAGGTGTAGGTCAGTGAGCTGATCCCCAGGATGAATGAAGCTATTCCAGGTAGAATATCAAGCAGGATATGGTCTATGATTAGAGTGGATGGCTGCCTTGTCCCAGAGGGGACTTCCCCAGAGTTTGGAATCTCTGCAAATATGGCCCACAGAGGGGATTTTGGAAGGAAAGCAAAAATACTAACGATGACTAAGGGCCAGGGAATTTAGACATGGTACTCCAGTTGGGCTTCTGATTTTAGCCCTGTGAGTCACTGGGATGTGACCTTAGACAGACGTCTTTGTTTCCTGAGGGCTCAGCTTCCACTCCTGCCCAATGAGAGGTCAAATTATACCTCCTCATTCTGTTTGATGTTAAAGAAGAAATTTAGTTCCTCCATTGAAAACTTTTCCCTTGGAATTGGACTTCAGGAGCTTGTGCTTGTGTCTGCTGGGCATCATCTACCCACCCAAGCCTGGGCAGGGACACAGGTGAAGCTTTAGCCTGCCAGGCACCTAGCAGTGACTTTCTGCATACGACCCACGTCCAGAGAATATGTGAAACATGGAGTCTCTGCCAAGAAGTGTTGGAGAATTCTGGAACAAGACCCAGTCTGCAGGCTGGCTGAGGGAATGGTCCTCATTCAGGATTTGGAGTTCTCAGGATGGCCAAGCATTTGAGAATTTGAAGTCTCTGTTTGTAGGCTGATTGATTGAACTGAATTTCATAGTAGTCATGAAGTAAATGTGTTAACTTAATTTAACAAAATGGAAAAACAAGGCTTAGAGAGTTTGAGTTTTCAAAATTACTCTGTAACTACTCAGTGGCAGACCCAAAACTCTTTTGAACTGGAAATCCTTGTCCTCCTCCCTTTGCATTGTCTGGGAAGTATCCGGTTTTCTTAACCACTTACCAGTCCAAGTATTTAAATATAGGATGCCCAAAAATTGCGTATTTTGGTTAATTTTTGTAAGATAATACAACAAAATATAAAAATGAAAATTTTATCAAATTTATTCAAATTTTCTTGTATGGTATATCTTAAAACATTTACTACACAGCACAATGTTACAATTTGTGTAGTTGTATCTAGTCTCTTTTTAAATTCTTTTTGCATTATTGTCTTTCTTTGAACAGCACACTTTGCACTATTGTGTTGGCCTTTCCTTTTTTTCTTCTGTGGGTGGTATAATTTCAATAAAATGTCTACCAACTAAAAGTAATGGTGAAGATGTCTATGATGGATGTGCTGGTTGGTGTTTTGATATCCTCTATTTTTCTTTTTTTAATTTAATTTAATTTAATTTTATTTATTTTTTTTCTATTTTTCAATTATTTGAAAATAATTGATCTGCTAGCCCTAATCTAAATTTTAAATGATTTTTTAACTACCACCCCTTGTTTTGAATAAATAATAAATGAGTTCTATATTGTTTGGTCCAGCAGATACATAAATATTTTATAATAATATTTTTCCTCACTCTTTGATTATAGGTTAGCTTGTTAGATGTTGGTCAGCTCTATCAACATCACTCATAGAAGTGTTATAATCATTCACTGCTATTGGAATGTTTTAAGTTTTGTTTTTTCTTTCAAGTTCTGTCTTTTCTGTATTATGAATAGTTGACAATAAGATGTCTCTTTTGTCTTTCCATTTTATAACACAGACTTTTCCTGATATGCTATCATTTTTCCTTGTGTCAGTTTTTTCTTTTGCAGGTCTTTTGGCAGTTTCTCTCTATTCGGTCTCAGTGTCCCAAATGTGTCTCTTTTGTATTGTAAAAGAGTATCACTGAGTTCTGGAGAAATATAAAACTTATATTTAATGTATTTGTAAGAGTTTTCATAGATTGTAACACAAAATTATAGGTTACTTTTCACCAATAAAATAAAAGTGAATTAGTGAAAGAAAATAAGCAGAATTTACTAGATTTCACTAGAAACAAACATCAAGGGCAAATACAATATTCTAAATAAAAAAGTAAGCAAGAAGTAGTCAATATAAAACAAATAAACATATCAGTATATCTTATGCAAAGAAAATTTGACTGGTTGAAATGGCATGTGCCTGAGTGATGCTTGGGATGGTACGTTAAACAAGCACACTACCTGAGTGAAACTTGGGGGTGAACCATTAAATGGCTAACCCTGTGTGTTCGTTACAAAATAAAGGTACAAATGTAAAAAATATAGGTGTATATTAAAAAGTGAGTAACGTTGCCAGCACCCAGAGGTGATCACATTTTGAGATACTTCCTCTTTGATATCCCTCCTGGTCCTGAAGTAGATAATAGTAACCTTTGATCATTGAAGAGTTGGATACAGGAAAAGAGGTGCTGGGAATCAGATGGTCAATCTGTTTCAGATCATTATCTGTGCATTTTTGGGCAGATCACTTAGACTCTGGTAGCATTTTCCTCATTTGTAAAATAAGAATAAAGATGCATACAACACCCAGAACATTAAAGACTAGATGGGATAACACTGTTTACCAGAAGAGTATTTAGATAAGATGGCTTCCATTGGTGCTTGGTAAAGAGGCTCTGTGTTGAATGCCTGGGAACTGGCAGAGAGGAATTGGCTGGATGGAGAAGGGAGGGCTTCTGGACTAAAGAGACTGTGGAGGCTTGGGCCGGGGCTGGCAGGAGGTGGGTCTTCAGAGTGGGATGGGCAGCTGGCAGAGGGCCTTGAAGGGATGGTAGGGGTTGACCCTTGTTCCCAGGCAGCAGGAGTCACTGAAAGTTGTGAGGAAATTGCTAGGCAGAGTGGTCCTGGATGGAAGAGTTTTCAGTTCTCTGTTATTTTTGTAACTTAATCGCAGCAGGTGGGACAGCAGATCAGAACCCTTTGAAGCTGACTTCAGAGAGGCCCATGTGTCTCTGCTGGGCTCACTGACTTACTGTCTTTCATCTCAGCTCTTATCTAGATCACTGCAGTTAATTATTTCTCAAAATATTAATTCTCTCCATGACTTTATAATGAGATTTCCATCATTTCCCAGAGAAAGCCTCCTGATTTCTACAGGAAGCACTCTTAGTAGCAATGTGTGTGTGTGTGTGTGTGTGTGTGTGTGTGTATTTATTTTATTTATTTATTTATTTATTTTTTGTACTGGGGATCGAACTCACAACCTCACGCCTGCCAAGCAGGTGCTTACACCTCTGAGCTAAATCCCTAGCCCTTGGTACCGATATTTTAGGGATAGCAGAGGGGCTACTGTGTTAGTGATCTGGGAAGAATCCTCCTCTGGGCAGGCTCACCTAAGAACTCCAGGAGGGGTACTTAGGGCTTTGAAAGCCCATTGTATTAGTTGATTTTCTTTCGATGTCATGAAGTATCTGAGAATGACATCTTAAAAGGAGAAACGGTTCATTTTGGTTCACAGTTTCAGAGGTTTTAGTCCATGATCAGATGGCTCCATTACGTTAGGCCTGTGGTAAAGCAGAGACATCATGGTGGAAGGGCATGGTGAACCAAAGCTGCTCACTCCATGAGGGCAAAACAGAGACAGTGAGAAAGAGCCAGAGAGGAAGGAGCCAGGGACCAGATGTGCAGTAGATGCCAAGATCCTGCCCCCATGATCTGCTCCTTCAGCTAGGCCTACCTTCTATCACCTCCCAGTAATACCATCAAATTATGATCTCACCAGTGGACTATTCTACTGATAAAATTAGAGCCCTCACATTCCAGTCACCTTGCGGAAGTCCCATCTCTGAACACAGGAGCTGTTTTGGATGAATCTTAGATCTAAATCATAGCATCTATCTATTCTTCTTCATAAGCTTGTTCACTGTTTGTATGTGTCAGGCCCAGTTCTAGACCCTGAGGTGATGAAGCCAGCTAGGCCATCGTGGTATGATAGAGTATTGACAAGAAGGCACATACCTCAGGCAGATATGGGGTGAGGGGCAGGAAAGAGAGCGCCTGTGGCAGTGGGTGAGAGGCAGACTGCCTGGGCTTAAATCTGCTTCTGCCACTACCAGTCATGGGGTTTGGGAGCAGCTCTGTATTCTCTAATAAATCCCACTGTTTCCATTTTTATCAAGAAGAGACATGACCTTTAATCCAGTGTTTTAACTTTTTATGCCTTTCTCCTATGTATTTATGGTTCTTCTCTTTTTCTCTCTGTGTCCTGTCTACTCTCAGGTCTTACAGGCTGATTCTCAATATTTCAGGACTTGACACTTTTTTCTTTTTGCAATGAGAATACTTGCCTCTCCAGGACAGTCATAGGAGTTGAGCTTCTAGAGCTAGACATGTCACTGGAAGCCAGAAATCGGTTCCATGTGTACCCCCTCACATCAGCTGCTGCTGGGAGTGGCTGCATGGGAAGCCAGGTGTCAAGCATGTGAGTGAACCTGAGCCCAGAGCTGGGGGACAGTATCAAATACAGCTGTATGCTCTCCTGCACCTGAACTGATCTGATGCACCTTGTTCTGTGGGGGCTGGGTAAGGAGTGATAGTGATTTTCAGGGTGAGTGGTGAAGTGTGCGAAGGACCTGGCATAAAGCTTGGCATAGCCTGGGTGTCCTGTAAATATGGAATTAGTTGGATTAGCTCCAATCCTCTGGTCTCTCAGGGAAATTGGAAATGAGTCACATGGTGACGCAGCTCATGGAGATAAGATCATGAGGATACTTTTTGAAAAGTGGTAGCTGTTTAATGTCAGGTGAAAAAAAATGAAATGTTGCCCTCAGATAAGGGTTCCCTTGATGCAGAGGACGTGTGAAGAACCAAGTTCTCTGAGCAGGTGTAGCCTACAGCAGGAGGTCTTTTGTAGGAGCTTCTAATGAGAAGGGAGGCATATCTGGAGCAAGGGGAGCATGTGTTCACATATGGACATGGTATCTTTGGGTGATTTCATGTTGCAGGTCATGTTCCTGGTGGTGGAAGATACCAAAAGCAAAAAGAGAGAAGGGGAGAACAATCCTCTTTCCATCCTTTATAGTGTTTGCACCCACCCTAGGGCAGATGTAATACTCACACCCCCAGTCCCAGTACTAGACAATGAACCAGTTCCAAACTCTAGATTCAGGTGCCTCTGAAAGCCTATCCCTCATGACCACATGAGACTTTGGAGGGGAGGTCATCCAAACACAAACAATAACAGCAGGGTTTGGCAGGACATTAGCAGGTAAAGGAGCTGAGGAGAAACTTGTACTGCTGCAGTGAGGACTCACTTGCTAATATAAAGAAGAGCTACTGTTTCTGTTTCTCTGTTTTCAAATGTTGAACATCTCTAGTCATCAGGGACATGTGATGCAAAGCCATAGCAAATACCAACTCACTCTAGTTAGAATGACTATAATAAGCCCAGTATGGTTGGTGGTGCTTCTTAATACCAGCCCTTGGGAGGCTGAGACAAGAGGATTATTTGAACTCACAAGTTCAAGACTAATGTAGTTAGTCTTTCTCAAAAACAAATAGATGGACTTATAGTAATAGATTCTGGCAAGGATGTCAAAAAAGAGGAACTCTCTTTTTCTTTGGCAGTGCTGGGAGCCTAACCCAGGGCCTCATGTATCCCTGGCAAGTACTCTACCACTGATCTACACTTTAGCCCAAACTCTTATACATTTGGTAGGAGGGTAAATTACTACAAACATTATAGGAAGTAGGTAGGAGGCTTCCTTAGACGACCAAAATTAGAATCATTCTTTTATGAGGTATGAGTGCAAAGGAAATGAGACCAGCATATGGAAGAGAAAGCTGAATGACCCTGCTTATTCCACCACCATTCATGAGATCTAGGATGTGCAATCAACCTAACTGTTCTTCAGGAAACCAGTGGATAAAGACATTGTGGTATATATCCACAGTGGCATACTCTACAGCCACATGAATGAATCTGGAGGACATTATGTTAAGTGAAAGAAATCAGGCACAGAAAGGAAAATACTGTGTGGTCTCACTGATACATGAAATCTACAAAAGTTGATTTCATAGAAGTAGAAAGTAGCATAGTGGTTATGCAGAAGTAGAAATTAGAATAGTGGTTATAAGGGGATGGGGGAGAGATGGCTCAATAGCTACAATGTTATAGTTAGAAAATAGTAAGTTCTAGTCTTCTTTGCCACTACAGGGTAAATATATGTAATGATAATGCATTGTGTACCTCAATGCATTAGAAAGCTAAAAGGAAGCTAAAAAGGAAGGATTTCAAATACCAGAAAGAAATTATCAAAGTTTAGATATGTTAATTACACTGATTTGATCATTACCCAGTATGTATGTGAATCAAAACATCAGAATGTATGTCGTAAATGTGTCAATCAAAACAAAAGTATTGTGTGTCAATCAAAACAAAAGTATTGTGTGTCAATCAAAACAAATTTATTATGTGTCAATCAAAACAAAATACAAGTACAAGAGAAAGGTATACAAAAGAAAGCATCACAAATCTTACTACATAGACCAGTTGCTATTGGCATGAAGTAAGCCTTCAGACAGACCCAGAGTCTGCTTTTATGCATGAGTAGAAAGCCTGATGGAAGGGGAATCATTTCTTCTGAAGCAACATCATATTCTGCCCACCAAAAGCCTTGGTACTGGAGATTAAACCCAGGTCCTTCACACTGAGCTATATCCCCAGCCATTTAACCTTTTCTTTTTAAACTTTGAGACAGAGTCATTATATATTGCCCAAGGTAGGCTTAAATTTGTGTTCCTCCTGCCTCAGCTTCTCAAGAGTGCTGAAATTAGAAGTATATACCACATGCTGGGCTATACATACTATTTTTAATAAAATTATTAAATTTTATCTTACATAACAGAAGAAAAAGAAATAGAGTCAAAATTAATTAAGGAGTTGCTGAACTACTGTATATTTATTCATGGCAAAAGAAATTATTCCTTGTCAAGTCTCTTTGTTTTGTTATTAGCTTTTTTGAGACAGGGTCTCATTATGTAGTACAAACTGGCCTTGAACTCACTATGTAACCCAGGCTGGCCTTGAACTCCCAGCAATCCTCCTGCCTCAGCCTCCAAAGTGCTAGGATTACAGGCATGCACTGCCACACCTGTCATCAAGTCTCTTTAAGATATGAAAAAGATTAGAAAAAACATGAAGAAGCACAAGTTATATTATTGATGTATTTTACTTTTTTCAAATTATTTATCAATTTCTTGTTAGTGATAATGAGAAAATTTATACTCTTATGCTTCTTACCATCTCTCCACCTCACCCCCAAATATTGCCAGTTCTTTTTTGTTGAACCGTATGTTATTTATAGTCTGCCCTCAAATCATAACTTCAAAAGGCATCTAGTCTTCCTTGTCTGCTTAAATGGAGAAAATGTTTGGCACTTGTCCTTGGGCAGAACTCTTCCATTTTGGAGTTCATTCTTCTTTATCTCTGGGTTGGTTGATCTTATCATCAGGAGTGTTTTTGTTTGGCTGCCTATTAGGTAATGTGGTTCACTATTTCTTACATGACCAGTCAGTCAACAAATAGTTATTAGATAACTACTATATGTCAGACAGGCTTTGAGGCACTGAGCATGCACAAGTGACGAAGCACAGAATCCTGCCTTCAAAGACTTGTAATCTAGTGGAGAGAAGGTAAGGCACAAATGAATGTAAACAAGTAAAATGATTGTTGTTCAGGGAAGTGAAAAGGGGAGTATGGCACAGCAAGACTTGGGTCTGATTTAGTCAACATGAATAAGCAGAAGTCTTTCAAGCAAAAATAATAACTGTGCTAAGGCCCAGCAGTGACATTGAGCATGGTGTTTTTGAGGAGCTGGGGAGGCAAGGCTCAGGGTAGTATGTGGGGAGCCACAGGGAACCAGGGAATGGTACGGTTAGTCTTAGGGCTTTAGGGAGCTCACATAGGTGGAACAACACAGGCAGAGGAATTGGGTTACATAGATGAAGTACATCTTAGGGGCAGCCAACACCTGCATGGTGCTAGCCAGCCATGGGCACAGGAGACAAAAAGAGCAGCAGTGAGTGGGCAGGGAAAGTAGACCAGCAGGAATCTGGAGTTGAGTGTGTCTCAGAAAAAGTTGCTGAGAGTGGTGGGGAAGACCAGGCTAGAAAAGTATCTTTGGCTTTGCATTTAGCAGGAGGATAGCACCTGACTGGTGAGTAAACAGGGTCCTGGGGAGGGAAGAGGTGGACACAGGAGCAGCCAGGTTTTAGAGGAGCTCCACTGAAAAGGAGGCAGAGAAACAGGTGTGGCTGGGGGAGGTATGGGGTGAAGACAGGCAGTATTCTTACAGTGTGCTGTGTAGACCAGGGACCACAGCAGAGGTGGGGAGAGACTGAAGGTGTGGGCCTGGTTATAGTGCACAAAGGCTGAGGAGCCACACAGGCTCCCAAAACCTTGGGGATACTACTTCTCTTGCCTCTGAGAGAAGGTCTATACAGGTGACTGTGCAGGGTGAAGAGAAGTTGTTGGTACAGAACTGTCCTCTCAGTGGACTTTCCTCTCTTCTCCCCACCCCATGATCTTCTCTTTTTCCTGTCTGTCTTGGCTCTCTTTCTCTTCCTACTCCTTCTCTCCCACCAGTTCTCCTTTCTTCTGTGCTCTTGTGTTCCTAGCACACACTGGGACCTGTGTCTCCCACCTCCCATTAACCACTCAGCAGTGGCTAGCTGATGTTTCTATTTCAGCCCTTAGCTGTCAGAAGGATGGGAACGTCTGACATGCCTTATGCTTTAGGTAGGGAAAGTTAGAGTTGGAAAATGGAGAAGTCCTCTTAAAATGGCATGTAAACAGGCCTGGAATGCTTTCTTTTTTCTTTTTTGTCAGTACCAGGAATTGAACTCACAACCTCACGTCTGCCTTGCAGGCGCTGAAACCACTGAGCCAAACTCCCTGCCCTATGTTTTTTGAGGCAGGGTCACACTATGTAGTTCAGGTGGGCCTTGCTTAAGTTGTAGCCCAAGCCAGCCTAGAACTCACAATGCTCCACCTACCTCAGCCTCTGGAGCGCTGGGATTAAAGGCGCACACCACCACACCCAGCAATGCTTTCATTTTTATTGAGTTCTGCCAGCCTACCTTAACATGAGCTCCAAGTGATTCCAAGGGCTAGGGGAACAGAGGGATCAAAAGCCATAATGTAGCAGGCCTAGGAGAGACTTCAGCCAGCCCTTGGAAGAAGTGTTTGTTTTTATCAAATAACAGGAGGAATGACAGGTAGTGTGTTGATGGAAACAGACCCTAGCTTCTTATGTGAGAGCATCCCATCAAGGCAGGCTCTGCTCTGCTCTTTGGGGGGTCAGGGCGTACCTTCAGGGAGACTCCAGTCAGCTGCCTGCTTTTCCTAAAGGGACAGGCACAATAGGAGGGAAATACTTCCTTTGACATGTACATGCTTCAGAGAATGAGAACAGACCTCGTGGTGGTCTTGGCTGGGCTGCTGACTATACTTCTGGGTGTTCCTGTTTTAGAACAGAACTCTTCTACCTGGAAAGAAAGGATGGTTTGCATTTATTTATTTATTTAATTTTATTTATTTATTTATTTATTTATTTTGTGGCACCGGGGATCTAACTCACAACCTTGCACCTGCCAGGGCAGGGGCTTAAGCCGCTGAGCCAAACTCCCGGCCCTAGTTTTTTGAGGCAGGGTTGCACTATGTAGCTCATGCCGGCCTTGCGCTCGTGTTGTAGCCCAAGCTGGCCTCGAACTCACAACGCTTCTCCTACCTCAGCCTCCCGAGTGCTGGGATTAAAGGCGTGCGCCACCACACCTGGCTGATGGTTTGCATTTAAAGAGATACTTTATCAGAATGGTAAACTTAGAAGAGGTTGGCATTTATTTTTCAGTCTAGTGGTTTGCAGCTTTTTTTTTTTCTTTTTTAAATACTAGTATTCTTTTTGGACACAAAACAATGGAGAGCAGACCTAAAGTATGAAATGAACACACATTATGTTGCAGTGCTATGTGTGAGCCTGCCAGTGCTTCCTTGGAGCCTTGGTCACGTGGCCCTATTCCTGAGGGAGTGCTGCATACACCATGGGGCTGTGAGGCTCATAGAGGTGTGTGCAGTGAAACATGATGTGCTCTCTTTGCAGCCACATTGGTACAAGTCTGTGTCACCACTCTCCGTGTATGTGTACAATATGGACATAGATCACCCACATAGAGAGCCAGCAGTCTGAAGGGTGGGAACACAGGGTTTGGAGACCACCCCACCCTTCCTCTTAGCCTTGTTGTCCTAGACAAATCTGCACTCCTTACCAGGCATCATTTCCTGTCTGTAAAGGAGATCAGTAATATGCTAAGGATTCTTTCTGATGGAAGAAAAAGAAGATACTGTACTAGGTGAACACCTAGCCCCATGTCTAGCACTTACTTGTACTTGGTAAAACTTCTCTGAGGAAGGAAATGTTATTGGCTATATTATCCTTTAAGGCCTTTGTCTCCAAATAAACATGTCTTGTGGTTGAGGAAGGGCAAGGCTTTTGAGGATGCTGCTCACTGACTGGAGCCATGGGACAGCCAGCCCCCCAGAAAGTGAATAGAGAACAGTCCCTTCCTTGTGCAAATTTTAGGGAGCATAGCTGAGCAGGCGTGATGAGCACTGGTGAAACAATACATTCTGGGTTTCATGTTAGCATTTTAGAAGGGTAGATGGGGCCAGATCTCAAAGGTCCTCATGTGACACACACTGAGCTTTGATACTATTCTTTAGGCTACTCCTGAAGGCTCTTAACCAGGTAAAGCCTCTGCCTGCAGAGTGGTGTTCATTATGTCTGGATTGAAACCACCTGGCCCCACAGATGGTTGAGATGATGTGAAAGTAAGGGCACTGATAACATTCTTATTACCTCATCCACTTAGTGTATTTTAGTGGGCAATGTTAGATTTTTTGAGATTTATCTTTATGATAGCAATAGAAAATGTTTTCTTTAGAAGGTGTTAAAAATGTAAAACGGTTGGAGGGAAAAATCAGTTGTGGTTCTGCTACCCAGCTCAATCATCTTGTGTTTTTATTCTCTTTTCTATGCATAATTATTGTGATAGCCACCAGTTTTGAGTGCCTACTTGATGGTAGTTATTATTATAAACTTTTTAGCAAAGTGATCCCCAAATTGACACATATAGAAGTGGGAGATCAGAGAGGTGTAGTGGTTTGCTCAGGATCTCACAGCTAGTCAGTGGTGGTGCTAAGGTGTGAGTCCTAGAGTCCTGCTCCTTATAGGTCACTAGGTTGTCAGTGCAGTTTATCCCGACTTCTTCACTCCATGCTGGCCGGAAGCATTCTCCCATTTCATTCAACATCACTATAATTTTAAAGGATCTACATGGTGTTCCTGGAACATCGTAAGTATTTTTCAAATGCTGAACATTTAGGCACTATACTTTTTATTGCTCATTTTATAAATGCTGCTGTGATAAATACTGTTTACAGTCTTTTGCAACATCTTTCTAGTAAAAAAAAACTGATGTGAACATCAGACTGGAAAAAATATGAAATTAATAATAGTTTGTCAAACGGTGGCTATTCAAGGCAGTATTTTCAAATTCAGTAGTTTATAATCCCTACCTTCTTCACTCCTGTTCTTTTGTGTACCTCTTACCACCTTAATGTTAATGAGGTTGTTAAAATGCATGAAAATTCAGATGTGCTGACACTTCCACCTTTCACCTGTCGTTAGTATTTGGGAAGGAGAATATCCTCTCTGCCAGTGCTTTTGGGGTCATGTCATTACCAGCAAGCATCCAGGCAGGTTCCGATCAGGTTATCTTTGTGTAGAGAAAGAAACGACTCAGTGCTTCATTCAGCATGTTTTTTATCCTTAGAAGACACATTGCCATCTAATGTGATATTTTAGATTCTTTATGCCTTTAAATTCTTAGAAAAAAATTGCTACTTGGCCCCAGGTCATAATATATGTGGCTTGCAAGTGGCTGTTGGCTCTGATAACAGAAACATGTGGCTTTCATATGAGCTGGATAAGAACTCAAATTTCAGATAAGACAGAAATGGGTCAAAACATTTTAAAGCTCTTTCTTCCATGGACAATATCCTTTTGTTGTTTCCTAAATCTATCTGATTCAGTTCTTCAGCTTGTTTTAAGGACAAGCTCTGTGCAGAGAAAGCTGAGCCTGAGTCCCCAGAGGAGTGCAAGGCTGCTGTGGTCTCCAGAGAAGACAGAGGTAGTGCCAGGCACTGATGAATCAGTAGTAAGCACCAGCTCAGTCCAGTTCACGGAGTCCCTACATGGCTTTTCAGGAGACAATGTTTTGCTGACAAGTGGGTGTGCTTTTTTTGTATGATCCAGGTTTTTGTCTGAACTGCCCTCCATTGTAGTGTGATTTATTTCCCTATATAAGAAACAGTTTCTCATCCATTTACCCTAGACATTCCCCAGCCTTCCAACCCATTTCCAGAACCCTCTACCCGGCTCGGCACATATCTCCTTGAGCTCCCAGCCCTCCATTCAGTGCAGCCATTGACCCTTCCTCCCTTCCTGGGTCAGAAGTTTGGGTGGGAGTCAAAGAGTGTGTTTGACTCTGTGCCTACCATCATGGAGTCTCCTCCTCTGAGCATAAAGGCAGCACCTTCCCACATTGTTGGGGGAGCCACTGCCATAAAACACCTAACACTTCTGCAGTTTTCTTCTTGCTTTTTGTTAAAAATATTTTTTCTTTAAAAGGTTGTATAAAATTCTGTAAAACTTTTTATTCTTGCAAGTGACAGTGTAAGAAAGTCTGAAAGCAAATAAAGTGATGAGAAAATATTTTGGGACAGGTTCTTTCTGGTCTATAAACTGCACAAAAAGCAGTCTCTCCTTTCTTCAAGAGTAATTTCTAATTAAATGAATCTGAAATGCAGGCTTTGAAGACATTCTGCCTTCCTTGTAGTAGTTCTCCTAGTGTTACTGGGCTTTTACCTGCTTTGTGTTTAATGATTGCAGCTTAAATGCAGGATTAAGTTCTTGGTCTGCTGAGGAAGCCTTATTTTCCTGTAGAGAACATCCTGAGTGCATGCGTTGTGTCTTCCTCCTTTACTCCTTCCCTGCCTGCCCCCTGTCCCTCCTCTCCATTTGAGGTATGGACTTTCTCTTCCCAACCCCCAAGATACCTTTTGTCTTAACCCTCAGGCTTGCTAGGGCTTCTCTCCTACTTGAATTTCTGCCTGATTCCTCTGCCTGGGTGACCTTTTCCTACCCCCAGTACTTCTTGTCCTTCCCACCTGCTTTGGCCTGGCCACAACCTCATTTGGGTAACATCTCTGTGTGTCTGCAGTGGAAAGTCCTCCCCATCTGTGTCCTTAGGTACCTGGTCCATTATTTCAAATGCACTTGCCCCTTGGCACCGAAGCTCTTCAAAGGTATGCACTCAGGGACATCTAAAGCTGCTTCTCTGGCCAGCAGCCTGATTCCTATTATGCCTACCTTTGAACCTTTTTTTTGTGAGAAGAAGAGAAAGTTGGAAAGGCACTAGATTATCTGTTTATGTTTTTACTTGCTTCCCTTAAGCAATGTGTTCCCTAGAAGCAGGGATTCTGTTCATTCATTCATTCGATAAGTACTTACTGGATACCTAGTGTTCAACAGTTTAGCCCTTTCCTCACAGAGCTTTCAGGTTAGTGAGGAGGTATGAGTTCACCACATAACCAATTAAGTATATATTACATTATATTATTTACATTTGTGGTTGTGTAATGTATTTATTTACAGTATGTGTACATATATTATGTATATATTATAAAGTGACAGCTATAAAATTTTAGCTGTCAGTATAACACATAACTGAGATCATTAACTTATAAAGACATCTTAATGTTGTTTTGACTCACAGTTTTGGAGGGTCCCGTTCGTGTTGATAAACCTCACTGCTTTTGGGCCTGTGATTGGGAATGAGTGGTACAGCAAAGCTACTTACCTCATGGCTCAGGATAGTAAGGGAAAGACAGAGTCTGGGTTCCACAACCCCTTCAGGAGCATGCCTCCAGTGACCTGAAGACCTCCCACTATGCCTTATCTCTTAAAGGTTTCACCATCCCTCAATAGTGTCCTGGCTGGGGACCAAGTGTTTAACACATGGGTTTGGGGGATATGTTTAAAATCCAAATTATAGCACATAATTACTGGCATATCTATCTATCTCTCTATCTATCTATCTGAACACCACCACTACCACCAGCAGCAGCAAACAACTGTGACTGGTTTCTAAATTAGCTGATGCGATTTCAAACTAACAACTTGGATGTGGTTGTGGTAGGCACTAGAGTTGAAGCTGGCCTTGGGTCCTGTGGCTGGTCCTCATGCTCATATCAGACCTCATGGCAACCTACCTAGGAACTGGGCATTGCTGTCTGAGCTGAGATAGTCACCAGAGAGCCCAGAGAGAACTTTCCTGTGGCCCACTGGGTGTGTCTTGATCAGGAGGCCTCTCAGTTCTGTCCTCTCTCTTTATTTTTGGCTTTTTGATAGTTGCTCCTGTCTAAAATGGTGATTGTTTAAGAGAGCATGGTGAGGACATTTAATTTTGTTAACTTAGGAGTTAGTCGGAGACCTATCCCGTCTCATGACTGAAAAGTGCCCATTATTCAAGCCCACTGATGAGCCAGTGTCATGTGCACGTTGGCAGGGAGGGGATGGTTCTGTGGGAAGGCTCTTGGGAGGATCATTGTTGTTTGATGTCGTTAAGGGGGTTTGTCAAACTGTCCCTCCTCCAAAGAATGGAATCAGATTCTTTTCTCCATGCAGAGTCTTCATGGTGATTCTGTACTTGCACATGGTGCTTGGAAGCCAATTTGCAATGTCTCTAGCTCCTTACCTGTGAGGTACATGAGATTCACTCACTCAGTGAGGAGGTTCAGTGCTCTGTGTTGGTCATTGCTACCACACTGTCCTATTATCTTTGTGTTAGAAATGCATTCTTGTGACAGACTTACTCTCACATCTAGTTCAGTTTGTAACCACATAGGCAGCTAAAGAGGCAGGGGTCAAAATGCCATATATCCAGCTTCCCACAGGCATCACACCTTGGCAAGTCCACATTCCTGGGAGAAGTTGCTTGTCCCCTTCAGAAGCTTGCATTGCTGGACTGAGAGAAGAGGGCTTCTGAGTACTGGCAGGTTCTTCTCCCCAGGGAGACATGGCTGTGCCTCCTTCCCTGCTCTGCGTGTCCTGCAGGTGCGTGAGGCGGAAGCGCTGAGCAGCAGGTGAGGGCTACTGCTGGCTGCCTGTGTGGTGGTGAAGCCTAACAGCTGAGTCCATCTGTTTCCCAACAGAGCAGGAATGGGTGCTTGCTCCTCAGGGTGGTGGTAGTATGGAGGCTGGTTATTTCACTCTAGAGAAACAGCAGGAGGTAGGAATATTGTCTATAGTGGTAAAGTCTTTGTCCCACTGTCAGTGCCCACTGCTTCCTATGGGCTGATTGTCTATTTCACCCCATGATGACTGTGCAGAGCCACTCCTTTCTTAGTTGGCCCTGCTAGTTAAGAGTTATTAAAATAACATTTATGATAATTATAACAAAATGCAGTTTCTCTATGAATAACTTCATATACATTATAGCATTTCACTTCTAAGACAGTCTAAGGAAGTATGCATAATTCACTCCATTTTATAGATGAGAGACCTAGAAGGCAAAGAAAGGAAGTATGTTTTCCGAGTTGCTACTTTAAGACTAAACCTGCCTCTGTGACCCCCAGAGCTACTTTTCTGACATGTACACACCGTCTCTCATCATCACAGAGAACAGAGTAGGAGATAGGAGACCTGGGTTTGAGATACCTTCCATTGTGAAGACTGCCTTACTCTGGTACTCCAGTTCCCTTGTCTGAAAAATGGTCTGGCACTTCCCCAGAGGTGCTAAGGATCTGAGTCCAGGTACACCACTGGCAGTGGATGGTATCAGATGCTCAGCTCCCTTCAACACTCTCTACTCAGGCTGGGACCCCTGGCCAGTGGCCCCCAGCCCACTGAGTAGCTCACTCTTCTTTTGGGTCCCACCTGTCCCCCGCTCCAGACTGGCACTCTTCAGATGCACTGCTGTGCTCCAAGCTGACTTTTTCTACAGTTTGTACCTGCCTATTTTCTGATCAGTGGCCTCCCAAGGGAGACTGCCTGTCCTCTGAATCTCTCCAGTAACTGAGCAAGGCCTGACTGAACATGGTAGCTAATAAATGGTTGTTATATGAAGCTCCATTATCTGAGAGCCCTACATTTCCTCTGAACAGTGTCTCACACATCTTCCTCCCTGCCCTGGGTGGGAAGTGTGGTAAGTGCAAGCCCCAGCAGAGCAGATGCTGGTGATGTAGATGGAGGAAGGGATGCACTTGCCCCAAAGCCTAAAAAGGGTGGCTCTTTGGAGCATGTTTTCTCCAGAGAGTCCAATATTCTATGAGAGCACACCCTATATTCTTCTCAAAGGGAAACTGAGATTGAAGCTTGATGTCTGGTCTTGGTTACGGGACTTGCTCTGTGAGCTGTAACGTTGTGTCTGGTACAAAGACCTGTGTTTGGGCAAGGGAGGCAGGGACAAAAGTGACATTAGGGCTCTTTTGCAATATGATGCCAATTAGCTATTTCTTGTTTCTTCAACTGTATGATGACCTTCTCTCACCAGATTTTTGTGAAAGTACTTGGCAAGTGTGTGTCTAGGACATAATAGGTGATTAAACTTAAAGTAGTTTATTACAGAAAAATCTTAAAGCTATAGAAAGAAGCAGAATAGCTTGCCTAATTCCCCATGTACTCATTACACTGCTTCCACACCGCCATTCTTCATCATCTCTTTTTCCCCTACTCTTTTCCCTTCCCAAATGAGGACATTGGTTATGATGGCAATGAGTTTTAGTTACTTTTCTTCAAGTTAAAGTTGTACACATTCAAATGCACAAGTCTGAATTCTACAGTCTTGACAGATGGAAGCACTTATCCCTCACACAATAAAGACTATCTCAGCTCCCCAAACAGTTTTCTTATTTCTCTTCTCCATCAGTCCTTGTACCTAAATTGAAGGTGACTTTCATTCTGATATCTTCCACCAGTGCCTATTTTAGATGCCATAGGACAGGAGTCAGCTGTAAATGCTCTCTTGAGCCTGGCTTCTTTTGCTTAGTGTGATGTTAATGATGCTTGTCCATGCTGTTGAATCAGCAGTTCATTTCTTCCTATTGCTGAATTAGTAATCCCTTGTATGGACATACCACTGTTTGTTTATCCACTCACTTGTTTATAGACTTGATTTTTTTTAACTTTTAGCTATTATGAATGAAGCTGTTATGAATATTATTATGCAAGTAATTTTATGGACATATGATATTAGTGATATGGAAATACTGGTATTTAACTAGGAGTTGAATGCGAGGTCATGTGTCAAATATATGTTTAACTTTACAAAAAATATCACAGCCTTTTTTAAAACAAATGATTGCACCTCTGGTAATATAAAAGTTTGAGGTGCTTTGAGTGCGTTCATATGCAGTACCACGAAATGTTAAGATGCCAGTCATTCAGGAGATTATCTGGTCCTATATCACAATATATATTTCCCTAGTTTTCATGATGTGGACTACTTTCTCATGTGCTTGTTGGCCATTCATGTATTTCACTTTCTGAAGTGTCTCTTTAAGGCTCGTATCTATTTAATGGATTGTTTGTATTTTTACTATTGAGTTGTTGGATTTCTTTGTATATTCTTGATTTTTATCATTTGCTTTACTTTTAAAAAATTCAAATTTATTGAAATATGATTATATGCACCATACTTCATTCATTCTGATGCCCACATATGTGACCACTCCCACCAAAATCAACTTGAAAAATAGTATCTCTACCCTGAGAGATTTCCATTCACTCTATTACAGGTAGACTTGCCCTGGCTTCAAGTTCTCAGCAACCACTTATTTATTTATTTATTTTTTACTGCAGTTTTGTCAAATGCTTTTTCTGTCCCCACTGAGATATGATTTCTATCTTTTTATTTTTTACTAATGAACTATAGCACAATGGCTGCTTTCCTGTGTTGAGCCATACTTGCATGGAGGGATAAAGCTCACTATGATTTTTTGTCTTTTCTTGCCTATTGTTTATCACCAACCTGGCATGTGGGTCTTGGAATCTCTTAGCTACTTTTGTCATAATAATTTCCTCAGAGCTTTTTTTGCATGTTACTTCATTTATTCTCAGAGTCATTCTACAAGATAAGGTGTGGTGCACCTACTATTCAGAGAGGCCGGGAACAGTAGGGAGCCACTACTTGGAGGGCCGCTCGGGGTGTTGGGACATAATTAATTTAGCCCCAACATAGCCATAAGGCAGATGTCAGTGTCCTTTTCTGCAGGGGAAATGAGGGTTTCAGAGCTTAGTATCTTGCCACCAGATAGGATTGTGAGAGTCCAGAGAGGTCTTTTGTCCAGCCTACCAAGGCCTTCTAGGGCATCCAGAGCTTTGCCATATCCTGTGGCTACATTTTAAGGAGGAAACTCAGTGCTGGAACCCAGTTTTATCAGTCATCCAGGACAAGTTCCTCGTGACTGCCTGCTCATGCATGGTAGGACCTGCATTGGGGCTTGGGAGCAGCAGGCCCATAGGAGGCAGGGGAAGACTGAATGCTGGGGGTCAGTCAGTAGAACTTCCTGGACCAGGGCCTTTACACAGCTCAGTTAGTCAGACCACAGTTGTAGGCCTTAATTTAAATTGGGTTTGTCACCTAGGCAAGTTAAATGATGTGTCTCAACTTCCTCTTCTGTTAATTGGAGAAAAACAATATGCTTTTAGGATGGTTGTGAAGAGTAGGTAATGTGGGCCACACAGCTGGTAATGAAGAAGCTCCATGTGCTAGGATAGTCAGGTGCACTGATGCTGTTGATAGGCTGCCTGTTCCAGCGCTCCATCCCTGTTTCTCTAGCACTTGTGCTATCAAGGCTTGTGTCCTGGGATCTTTCGGTCAGAGACAGAGAAGGCCAGACAAGCATGACTGTCAAGGCCCTTGGGAAATGTTTCCTTGGCCTGAGTGGCTGTTCCTGAGAGGCTCAAGGCAGCTGTGCTGGAGCAGCGCCTGCTGATGGCTCTGAGCCAACTCTCTGCACACTCAGAGAACATGCTGAACCACTCTGTCACCATGGTGAACTTTCAGGTGCAGCCCCACTCTTCTTCCCTTCAGGGAGCTTTTTGTCTACCTATGGAGCAGCAACAATGTGGTAGCCAGGTGCAGTGACACATGCTTGTAATCTCAGGTACTCAGGAGCTGAGGCAGTAGGATTACAATTTGAGGGCCATCCTGGGCTATTCAGTAAGATCTTGTATCAAAAAATGAAAAGGGCTGAGTATAAAGCTTAGAGGTAGAGAGGTAGAGTGTTTGCATAGCAAGTATGCCTGAACCCAATCCCCCAGTACCACAAAAAAGAAAAAAAAAAAAAAAGGAACAGTGTGGTTTATATCTGTTTTTTCCTCATAGTAATTGCTGATTACATGTTGATTATGCAAAGAAAAATTTACATAGCTTTGAGCCACCATTATGTATGCATGCATGTATTGCATACATATACATGTATTACATGTTTGTATTTGCCTGCTTGCATTGAGTTTTGTGCTGGCAAAAATGGATGAAGACAGATATACAGTATTCATGTTTCTGTTGCCAATGTGAGTTGGTTCAGTCTCTTAGGAAGGCTACATATCACCTTGTATCATCTGTGCTCTAATGACATCTTTTGCCTTTACTGTAAAACAAAAGTAGGAAAAAGGAAGTATGCATGAAGGTGCTTTTTTTAGTTCTATTTATATTAGCAAATATGAGAGCAACTTAGATGCCAGTTAGCAGGGAATATTTTTAGTGGTTTATGGCTCATTTAGATGTTGACACAGGGTCATTAGAAGGTGTCTTGGTCTGTTTTGAGTTACCATAATAGAACATCTGAGGATGTGTTGCTTGTTAATGTAAAGAGATTTATTTGGCTCATGATTTTGTGGTTGGAAGGTCCAAGCAACATGATGCTGTATACTGGTGAATGCCCCTGGCTGATTTATACCACAGGAAGAAGCACACGGGGTGCCTCACTTTGTAATAACTTACTTTTGAAAGAACAAATCAATTCCTGCACCAGTTCAGTCCTGTGATGCCCAACCTACTCTGCTCTTTGAGACCAGGAATAATCCATTCATGAAGGTGGAGCCTCTGTGACTAATCCCTTCCTCCTTGGCTCCATCTCCTAAGGGTTCCGCCACTACCACACTGGGGACTTCAGTGCTAGCTCATGAACCTGTGAGAAATAAACCATAACCACACTATAGAAGCTGGTATGTGCATGTAAGTTATTTAAATCACTCACATTACACCTGTTTATAAATTGTATGTGGGCATGGCCTGGAAGGAACCACCTGCAGTAAAGTAATGATGAGGCTGTGTCAAACCTCTGCTGCATCACTTAGCTGGTATTTTGCCTGTGTTCATCAATGCCCCCTTTCCAACTATTTAAGAAGAGGATTCATATTATCCTTACTTTATAGAGTAACAGACTGAGGCCTTAATCTTCTAATTTGCTAAGGTTCCTGGCAGCAGGTGTAAACTGGGATATGAACTATGGTGGATTAAAAATGGTGGTTGACTTAAACACCAGATGAACTGAATCAACGTGGTCCTGAGTATAGATGGCCCACCAGAGGAAAGTTGCCAGCGTGAAAAGCAGACCTGGAAAAGAACAGTAGTGTTGTGGATTCTCTTAAGTGTTCTTGTTGTTTGGAGCTATTGGTTCATTTAGAACTGTTGGTTCTCCTGGAGAAGCTTGTCTTGCTTGCTTCCCTAGTATGAACTTGGCTGTTATAATTGGAGGAGCTCAGGACCTTGTCACTGAGAATGGCTGTGGTTCACTTTGGGGGAGCTTTGGTCCTTTGAGCATTGCTTCCTGGCTCTAGAGAGGAAGATGTGTGTTGTTTTATCTCCAAGAGAAGTTTGTCATGCTGGCTTCATGATATGGACTTGGCTGTTCCCATCATCAGAGGGGCTTGGGACCTCATTGTCACTGAGGATGGCTGTGGTACTTTTTGGGGGAGCCCTGGTCCTTATTTTGAGTATTGCTTCTTGGTTCCAGTGCAAAACTTTCAACATAGTAGCACAGATCTTTTGCCTCACTGGCATAGACTTTCTGACTTCTGTTGCTGAGTTTTGGGCCTTCCCAGTGCAGATCTGTGAAATAGACTTGCATGAGTCATTATCATGGGCTCTAGGCCTCCAGTTGGACTCATGGGAGGCCTTGTCATGGGCTGTACATTTTCAGCTGAACTCATGCAGGTTATTGCCATGGGATCCAGGCCCATGAATAGATTTTCTAGGTTTTTAGTGTGTGCACAGATTTCCTGCACTTTCTTTGTATTTGACTCCTTGGGTGACCATTATAAATCATACTATAAATTATGTGTCCTGTATGTAATAGTTTCCCTTGCAACTCCTGACTAAAACAAATTTGGTACCAGGAGTGGGGCCATTGCTGTGCCTGTACCTGACCATGGTGGTTCAAGAGCCTTTGGGAATGGCTCGTGGGAAGAGTTTGGAAAGATTCAGATATGTTGCCTGAAAGAGTAGCCCTGGAACACCTTAGGCTGTTCTGTATGGGAAATACTGGTCAGAGCTCAGAAGACCAGAAGGCTGATAGAAATCCTGCTAGTAAAGAGTAGGCTTGGGAGGTTTCTGCTGGGAAGAAGGACTGCATTGGTTGTGGACTCCAGATGATGTGTGTTATGGCTTGGCAAAAAAGTTTGTCTGAATTTTGCTCACGTCCAGAGGCTTTGCCTGAGACTAAGATTAAGGGTGGTGGACTAATTAATCTGGCAGAAGAAATTTCAAGGCAGTTGAATGTTAAGGCTGTGGATGGCTACTGTTAGGGACTTTTAGCCAGTTTTAGGTTGAGAATCAAGAGCAAAGAGCCCAGCAGAATGATTTAAAATGTGAGTTTGACCAGAAAGAAAACTCCAGTAAAGCTGTGGGCTGTAAAGATAGAGCTGAGATCTTGATTGCTGACAAAGAACAGAAGAATAGAAAATATGGCCTGGGGAAATCCTGGGAGGTGGCAGGTCTCCACCCTTTGCTGTCTGAAAACTGCAAAAGTTAAAGACTTTGCTTTGAGGAGAAAGCCACGTTGCACCATGTTCCAGAATGGCAGCAAAGGCCACACAAGGTTCCAAAATGGCAGCAGCTGCACCAGGCTCCAGAATGGCAGTAGTATAGAGAATTTGTTCCTCAGAATCAGGTCCAGAGTGCTCAGTGATGCAGGCACTCAACCGCTACAACCAAGAGAGAGAAAAGCCTGGCTACTGTTCCAACTGGCAACAGACCTTGGCATCATCCACATGGTGCTAGGTTTAGGTACATACAGAATGCAAGAGTTTTGAGGTAAAAAGGCTTCTGCCCCAATTTCAGAAGGCCTGGGAGGCCAGGCAGTATGCCACTGAGAGAGCAATGTGTGAAGATGCGAGTGTGAAGCCAAAGGTGCAGTGGAGACCCCAGAAGTTTGAAAGAGTCAGGAATGTGGATCATTTAAGGAAACCTATAAGGAGGGAGCAAAACCAGCCCAGGAGAGAAGCTGTGGGAGCTACAAACACCAGAAGTGCTATGAGGGTAGATTCACTTAAGCCTTTGGGAGCTCACAACCAGATTGCTTCAGATGCTGAGTGTGGAACTCTAGGACTTAATGTTTGTTTGCCCTTCTGGAGTTTTGACTTACTTTGGTCCCATTCCTTCATATTTCCGTGTTTATACCCTTTGGAATGATAATGTTTGTCTTATGCCATTGAATGTTGGAAGTGTTTAACTTTATTTTCATTTGTACAGGGGGTTACAGCTAAGAGTTTGCCTTAGATCTTGGAGGAGACTTGGGACTTGAAGTTTTCAGTAATACTGAAACCGTTAGGACTTTGGCAACTCTTGCAGGTGGACTAAACGCCTTTCCCATAAAGGGATGTGCATGAGTCTTTGGGGTCTGGGGCAGAATGTTATGATTTGAGTCTGGATGTCACCTCAAAGCCTCATGCAGTCATGGAGGTGGGCTTCTAGAATTTGCGAGAATGACTCATGTTCCAATGCTGGGATTATGGGTGTGAAGGTTACACCGAAGTGGGTGTGGCTTACATACAATATAAGGGATTGAAAGCGTCTTTTTTCCATGCTCCTCCACTTTTGCCCTTTTGTTCTTGTCACTTGTGGTCGCCATGAACTGTTGCTCCTCTGCCATGAGCCAACCTGCCTTGGAGTCAGCCGAGTATGGACTGAAGCCTCCAAAAGCACTAAGCTAAATAAACCTTTTCTTTTGGGTATCATGTATTTTATCCTGAGCAATGAGAGAAAAGTAACCAATATGTGAGCCGATCTTCCCTCTGACTTGGAGTTTGAATAGGTAGTGTCAGGAAAATGGCGAAGCTGGACAGGACTTTTTCCTCATTCAACAGATACTGAATCCCAGTGTTATGCTGACATTCTGTAACAGTTACATGAACACAAGGGATTCTGGAGTTGTAGGGATACTGCTTTCTTGGTTGGCATGACTGCTCAGCGGGGTCTGGAAGGCACTTTCCGGCTGTGCTGGGGACTGTGGTACAGCTAGTTGGCTCATGCATTTTAGCTAGTAATTTTCTCGACATCATTTTAAAATCTAGTTTTCTTTCTAATGTCTTTTTTTATCTCCAATTTATTGTCGATGCAAGGAAAATTCAAGGGTGAATTACTCAATATAGTAACACAGATTAAATAATCAAACTTGCATTGACACCAAAAGGTTCATGCATAATTCAGGTAGTTAAGACTCACTGATTTAATTTATTAGGCAAAGCTGTATTGCTGTGCCAAATGAAGCGTTGTTATGAATGAAGATGGAACAAGTGTCCAGAGTAGTGCTGTTTGTGGTAAACTAATTAGGTTTTGATTGCTGCCTGCAAAATACAAATGGACTAATTAAACTATTTTGATTTAAGAATTTCATAATATAGGTGATCACCCATTCTCACTGCATCCCATGACCTGATTCCATTAGGACAGCTGAGTTTGAACTGTTCTTTTGAATGAGGAATATTAATGATGGGAATGTCTTTCAAAGTAAAAATTATTTAATTCATAGTCTTATAAAATTCATGAGTGGAAGCCCTCTCCAGATATAGAAGTTTCTGTCCCTTGGGCTTCCTGCTTAGTCCTTGGCCCTGATATGGTGACCATGGTGTTTTTCACAGTCATACCTCAGCCTGACTGGTCTCCTTCAACTTGCATGTGGCATCAGTGACATCAGAGCTTCCCACAGCCACAGAAAGTAAAGCCTTCCTTTCCCTTCCATGCTCTTCCCACCACTCTGAAGACACCAGTTCTTTTGAAAGGGCTCACATATCATTTCTTCATGACTCCTTTCATATTCCCCAGGTAGCTCTGTTCTGTTCCAAAATACCAGATGCAGCACTAGGTGTGATGACCAACTTGGTGTAATCCTTGCTGACAAGGAGCTGAGACATGCGAAGGAAGTGATAGTTTGCGTACAAAGTCACACACACACACTATAGGTAAGTGTAAAGTTCAGAAGCAGTACAGGCAACTAAAGAAATAAATCCTAAACATACATTTTGTTTGCCTTGTGAGAAAACTATTTCAAAGTTATATGCAAGAAATATACCTTCTTAGACATTTTCAATGTTGGCTCCATCTCTTGGAGATAAACACACACCTCAGTTTGTCTTGTCCTTTAAAGCTTTGAAATTGGCAGGCAAGCTTCCCTGGGATTCTTTTCTCCCATTGGGTTGACTTTTCTTCACAAATCTTGTCCCTTCTCTGCATGGTCTCTGACTGGTCTAGACTTAGAGCAGCATTGGTTGAAGAAAAATGGAACTTTTGCATTATCCCTTCATCTCCTTTCATGTACATGTGTTGTCCATTTACTTGTCCTATGACCTTAGTCAAATAATTTTCTGTTCTAGATTTTCATCTGTGACCTGAAGATCATGGAGAAGGGACCCTTTGGTCTGCCAAGTTCTTCTCTTTGTGTAGATTTACCTGAGACCAACCTGTCCTCATGTAAGTGGATGTGGACAGTAGTTCTTGTGGGACCCAGAGAAATAAGAATGGGCAGTCTATTGCTAGAAGCCCATTTGACCATTTAGAAAGTTAGAAGGTCAAGTTACAAAGGCATTATTGAGCCATTGCTCTTCTCTGGCTGACTGACATTGTGGAATGCATGTGTGACATGCTTTTTGACCTTGAATAGGAGGGCAATAGGGGATCTGTTCCCTATATATGCTCCTGAAGTCAGGAAAGGGCCCTGTCACTAAATGTCTTAAACTTCTGCCAGTGCCTTTCTTTTCCCTATGGCTTACTGGAAGTGCTCTAGGGAACACTACAATATTCCCCCCTCTCCACAAGCAAATCTTGTCCTGAAGTCACCAGTCACCTTTGTCACTGCACTGCAGATGCTCCTATGACATCCGTATTCTCACTGCTGCCCCTGTCTCTCCACTCTTGCCAGTGGTGGGCTTCATCCAAAGGGTCTGATTTCTGCTAACCATTTCCTTCATCAAGTGCCGAGTGCTGAAGAGTGTGAAGAGTCCTGGACTCCTGGGAAAAGGCCTGGTCATTGCTGGTTCTGACAGTCAACATGTACCAAGCATAATTGCAAGGTGGTTTAGGTGCAGCAGTGATGGGTGAGCCCGGATTGCTTCCTAAGAGAGAATGTGCTTGGTGAAGGCTCTGAAGAGAGTGTAGATACTGAACAGGTATATGTACATGTGGGGGTGGGGGCAGAATCCTTTCTTGGTCATCATCTGCTCTGCTGTCACTAATTTAGAATGCAGGAGCTGGGGATATAACTCAGCGGCATAAGCGCCTGCCTGGCAAGCACAAGGTCTGGAGTTCAATTCCCAGTACCACCCCCCAAAAAATAAAGAATTCTTATTTAGAGTGCATGAGGCTAGACCAGATGAGGAGAAGCAGTAGGCATTTCTCTTCTCAACCCACAATCCCCCCTCAACCCAGAATGTGATGGGATTCTGGCTTCCCAGGACACCCAGCTGCTGCTACTGCTGCATCCTTTATTACCTTAATTTGCACAGGGTTTCTCAATTTGAAGAGAAGACATTTTTTTTAGACACTTGTTAAAAGCTGAAAAAGCCAAGTAAGTCAACAAGTGGTCTGGAATGTTGATACACACTATATTGATTATATGTCTGTAATGCCTTTCTTTTCAACATGATGGATGGTATCTTGCTGCTTCAAATGTCTCCAGCCTTTCCTTTGGATCGTCTGTGCTTTTAAAAAGGGGAGTGATGTAAAAATGTAGTGGGAGCCTTTCTTCCTGGAATGAGGAAGTTGCTTGCAGGGAAACATTCAGGGACTTATGCAGAGAGAAAGGCCTCTATGAGTGAGCCAGGCAGCAGTGAGTCAGTTAGTGATGTACATGCTACTACATACCAGAACTATAGTACCTCATTCCCGGGGTCCAGGGCCATTTCTGAGAAATACCTTGTATAGATCCCAGTGCTCAGACTGCTGCCAAAATATCTAGGCCAGAGTCTGCAAAACTCCCAGGATAACAACCTAAAGGTTTCATTTCTTTTCTCTGCTTCTTGCCTGTCTCTTAGGCCTCTAGCATGTAGGCCTTTAGGATGTGCGTCAACTTCTCCTATGTTTGTCAGCTCTTTTGGGCTATTTGGACTGTGCTGAGCACAGGGGAAATTCAGGAGTTGCCTGTGGCTTCTACCTTCCAGGAGCAGCAATACTGCATATTCGTACCTATGCTACCAGGTAGACAGGGACACAGACTGTCACCTCACAACTTCTTTTCTACAAGTGCTTATGTCTCATCAATTTTAAAATGCCTTCATGTTCCTCCTGGTTTTGTGTAGTTTTTTTTTTTTTTCCTTTTGTCCTTAAAATTGTAGTCTCCTATTCCTATTACACAGAAGTCTAGGTATGTATCAATGACTGTCACTTTGTGAAACAACAAATGTAGAAGAAAGTTAACCATTTCACATAATCCATTATTGTGCAAACACAGTGCTATTCTTTATATTTTTCAGGAAGGGGTCGTGGGAGTTAGTGTATACTTGGCATAGGATTTTGTTATTCCTGCCAAATATAACAGTTGAATTGGGAAAATTAATTATTTGGATATGTCACTGTAGAAAGGTATACGGTTTTGAGGCACAAAAGTCACACTGACGAGTGGGTAACTGACACATGATAACCCTGCATAAGAGAAGGAAGGAATCCATTCTCCAGGGACTTCATAGCAGGACACCATCTCACTGCACCTTCAGAGGCAGGGAAGCCGGGTTGGCTGAGAAGTGGAACCCAGAATCAGCAGAAGTGCTGAGCATGGCCATGTCTCGGTGGCAGGGCCATCATTTTGCCTTGAGTTTAGGTGTATGGTAGGGGAAGGGCAAAGCAGGAAGCGCACTGTGTGCCAGGTACTGCCATCTGTTTATTGAACTCCAGTGTGTACCAAGTGCCAGTGTGTGTTTACTGAGCTGCACCATGTATGTGAGGGAGGCAGCAGTAAGATTTATGCCTCAAGGGGTTTGTTTTCCAAGGAGGGAGCAGACAGTAAGTGGTTGCATAGGAAAACAAGGGTGTAGCTGGCACCAGGTACTATGAAGGGCACGAACAGAGCAGAGATTCCTTCTAGTGCTGAGTGGGGATTATAGGAAGCAGGAAGGGCCTCTTAGGGAAGTGTCATTAGAGCTGAACCTGTGCAGTAGCCAGGACCTGAAAGGCCAAAGAGAGAAGCAGCAGCTGGAATCAGGTTCCTCAGACTGGGGAGGGTGAGCTGGGTCCCAGGGACTAGTCCCAGAGAATGACAGGAGGCCATCCTGGAAAAGCAGGCAGGAACCAAACTATACACAGTTAGCCAGGGAGCTGTGCTTAGTAGCTGGGGCTTATCCCATTTTAAAATCCTGAAGATTGATCTTATGCAGCAATGTGGAACATCAGAAATCTTTGGGAAAGGGTCTGAAAGGCATCAACCATGACCCTGACTCTGATATGTATGGGAAAGATGGAGTCCTTGCCCTGGATTTGGGCAAGTCCAGTCATTGCCCAGCTTGGGATCTGTGCTTCTTGGTCCACAGATCTGTGTGCCTCTCAGGCTCCTGACATCAGAAGGGGTGAATTCCAGAAGTTTAGTTTAATCTACAGCTTGTAAGTGTACATTCACAGAAATGGGCTTCTATTTGTATTCCTGCCCTGCTCCCTGTGAAATGTAATGGAGTGGGCCTGGTCTCTAACACATGGTGCCAAGATTAGCCTAGAGATGATAGTCCATTAGGACTGATCAAGTTTGGTGCTATGTTTATGATACAACTAATGATCAAAAGCCAAAGAAGATATAGATTCTGACTGCCTCCCTGTTTTCACTCTGCTTCTCTGTCCTCTGGGCTCCCATTCCATTGAGTTTCATATTTCTGTTACCTTGTGCTTAGGCTCCCTGCATTTACCTGTTTATGTGTCCTTATCCTGCAGAGCTCTGCCTGGTACCCTGTCTTCTGAGCCGCCCCAGGCTTCTGGACTGGCTTATGGGGCCTCTCCTTTGTGCTCCTAGCTGAGCTGTAAGCCTCTATCTGATGGGCTTTTGCACTGTGCTCCCCATGTAGTCTTGTATTTACTTCTTTGTTTGCGCTTGACTGTGAGTTCCCAGCTTTATTCATGGCCATACCCCTAGCTTCTAGATAGTGTCTGGCATATATACTAGGCATTCAGTAAATGCTTCTTTATTATAAAAAAAATTAAAGTTCAGGAGAGCTGCATGAGAGGATGTTGTGGCACAGGCAACCTTGGCCTTGGCAGTCTTCCCAGGGCAGTTCCCTGTTAGACAGAACTGGGAGGGAACCTGTGTATTGGAGGTCTCATGAACTACAACCTGAAACCTTTGTTAGCCTTAACTATATAGATCTGTTTTTCAGTTTTGGCTTTGCATTACCTTAGAATGATCTGGAGATAGTAGGAAAAAAGTAGAGCTGAGACCCCCATGACAGACTGATTAGATCAGAATTAGGGAAGAAGGCTCTTCCCAGCCTCTTCAGGCAGCTTTGGGATGACTGAGAAGTGCTGGCCTATAACATCAGACCCCTCTGTTTTGAAGCCCTGTTTTCTGCCAAGTTGCATAGTGACTGTCTTTAGAGATTCTGACTCAGTTGTCCTGGATCATGGCCTTGGATCTGAGATTTCCAAAAGCAGGATAAGAGCACTTCTGCCACAGCACAGCAGCTGGTGCTGTGGGCTGCAAACCACTAAAAAACGGCGTGGTGATAAATTAATGAAGGTTTTAAGATAATGGGCCTAAACTTCCCCCTAAACCAAGCTGTCTTAGTTACTTTTTGCTCGATGCTGAGACAAAATACCTGATGCCAAAACTAGGGAAGGAGAGGTTTATTTCTTACAGTTTCTCCTGAGTTTCATTCCATACTTAGTTGACTCCAAGGCAGCTTGGCATGGCAGGGCAGCCATTCATGGCGGCTGCCACAGCAACCGCAAGGCACGCTGGTGAGAGTGAGAGAGGGTGAAAGCGAGCAAGAGAAAGACTCACCTCATTTACACTGTATGTCGGCTCCACCCCTGGGCGGGTGCAGCACTCACATTGCCAATCCCCACGCCAGACAACAAACCAATAACAAGCGCCAGACTCAGCCCCATCAAAAGTATATGAGGACTTGGGGGGACATGGTATATCACCCAATACACAAACTTATCCTCAAAACTCCCAAAACAAATCCTAGCCAACACAGGCACTGTGATCTGAGAGGAAAGAGGCCAGTGTATAACCCTGGGCTCCCAGGCTTGCTGCTCAGGGTGCATTCTGGTCACATACGGGGAGAGGGGTGTGAGCTATGGTGGCAGCATTTCTGTAAAGAGATGGAGACCAGCGATTACAAAAGCTGAGGTGGCTGAGATCTTGGGACATAGGATCAGAGAAGGAGGAGCTAACCAGAGAAAGAGTGGTGGAGTTCATACAGGTGTCATGTTGAGTCCATTGCTGGATCCTAAGCAGCACATGGGATGGGTGGAATATGCCTCCAGGCAAAGAGCTACTAGGTCAGTGTCAGCCTCAATCCTAAGAGCTTGCCAGGCTGGACCATTTCTTCTGAGACACCATTGGAGAGACCTTATGGAAGCTCAGGCATACAGAGGGAGGGCTCACAGCAAAGTCTCACCTGCCTTTTTGTGGGCTGACCTGGCTCCAGACTCCCTTTCAAAGGGCTAAAAAGCAAACATTGAAAGGAACAAATAGGTCTACAAGTGACTGAACTGTCAATTAAAGAGAGACCAAACTGTTTTTTTTTTTTTTTTTTTTTTTTTTTTTTGCTGGGCCAGGGATTGAACTAGAGGCATTTGCACTAAACTACATCCCCAGCTGCTGCTGCTTCTGCTTCTGTTTCTTTTAATTCTTTATTCTGAGACAATTTCTTGCTAAGTCTCTGAATTCCCTAGGCTAGATAAGCCTCTAGATTGTTGCCAGGATTACAGGTTTATGCCCCATGCCTGGCAGGGGCCCAACACTCTTTAAAGGAAGGTAGCAAAACTCAGACATTTGACAACCTAAAATGCAGAAAAGTAGCAAGAAGATAAGGATCATAGCCTTGAGAAAAGCAAGGAAAACAAAACAGACCCAGAAATTATAATGATAGCATTTCAGCATACACAAACCTTGAGATAGTTATTACAATTAAATATAATGAGGAAAGGATAGAAGCAAAAGCATAAAATAGAACATTTAGAGCTGAAAATGCAGCTGAACTTGTTCCTAGACTAATGTAAGGAAATTTTTATAGTTCAATAGCCAGAACTATAGAAGATAACCCAACTAAAAATTGTGCAAAAATTTGAACAACTTTCCAGAAAGGAAAGTAAATGGATGGTCAATAGGCAAGGGAAGTAATGTTTTATCACGTAGGTTTTCACATAAATTCAAATAAAAACTATACAGTGGCATAACCACCTTGGAAAACTGTTTGTTACTTTTTTTAATGTTAAACGTAGCTCCTATACAATGAAGCAAGCTCTGTAGGTGTCTGTACAAGAGAAATAAAAATGTATGTCTGTGTAAGATTTGTACATTAATGTTCATTGCACATTTATTCAGAGTACCCCCCAAATGGACACAATCCCTATGTCTAAAAGCATTTGATAGTTGTGATTTAAAATATTTCAAGCAGCCTTTATTCCCAGCACTTGGGAGGCTGAGGTAGGAGGAGCGTTGTGATTTTGAGGCTGGCTTGGGCTACAACATGAGCGCAAGGCCAGCCTGAGCTACATAGTGCGACCCTGCCTCAAACACTAGGGCTGGAAGTTTGGCTCAGTGGCTTAGTGCCTGTTTGGCAGGCGTGAGGTTGTGAGTTTGATCCCCAGTGACACACACACATGCACACACACAATAAATAAATAAATAAAAATAAAATAAAATATTTCAAGCAGTAACAAAGAACAAGCTACTGATATGCTCAGGAACATGGGTGAATTTCAAAAACATGTCTAACATGAAAAATTTTAGACACCATGTATGTCACCATGTATGTCCTATCTGATTCCTTTTGAGTTCCAGAATAGGTAACAGACATATAATGATGGAAAGCACATTGTTGTTTTAGTGGAATGAGAGATACTGGGTTACCTGTACAGGGGCAGGAAGGAATTCTTGGGGGTGTCAGAGAGGGTTTATCTTTTTGCTATATCAATTATGCAAGGATATATTTGTGAAAACACATTGAACTTGATAGTTAAATAGGTAAATTTTATTGTATGGAAATTTTTCCTTGCCACCTTGACTAAAAGACAACAGTAACCCTGAAGAACTGACCTCCCTAGAGTTGTCAGTAGGCAGCTGAATTTGAGAATCACTGCTTCAAAAAGCCCCTTGTCACCAGCCTCTTCAGTCTCAACTCCTACTTTCTCCAGCATCCCTCTGTGCTCAGCCCAAACCTCCCAGAAATGCATGCCTGAACAAGCCATCTTCTGTTTGTTTCCTGTTACAAACATGTTCCATTTGCCTCATGTGTCTTAACTCTATAGTCTGCTTCCTCCTCACAGGGCTTCTTGGTGGCCCTGGGTGTCCCAACTGCCTTTGTCCCTCTGTGTGTTTTGCCAGGGAGCCTCCTGTCTGGTTAGTCTCTGTCTCTGAGGATTTTTCTTGGTGATGAAAGCCTTGTGGGCCAAGGGCCTGCATTTCATCTCTGTTCTGGGTTGCAGTGAGCTGGGGCTGCAAAGGCCTCATGGCCATGAATGAGTAAGTGAATGAGGAGAGGTCCACAGGTGAAGCCAGGTGGAAAGGGCTTGGGAGAGGAGAAGGGAAAGAATTAATACAGGGGATTTCAAGAAGACTTTGACAGTAGCCTTATACTCTACTTTATAGGCTGCTAGTTACTGAGCCCTGTGGACATTTATAAGGAAGGGGTTTTGGTATTTGATGTCAAGGTGTCAAGATAGTGACCCCCCCATACTTTATATATTAAAAATTCTGAGAAGTAACTGGGAAAAAGGAAATTAATTTTCCACAATTGTTAACTGATTTTTACCTCAACTCATTAAAGGGCTGAACCAGGAATCTTCTCAAACCAGAGAGGACCATATCCCAAAAATCAGTGATATGCCTTCTGAGCTCTTGCTTTTTGTAAGAATCTCTGTATGTGGTGTGCTTAGAAAAGTAAAGGCATCCAGATAATGTCGCCCTCTTCTCTGGATACAGTCTGCCATGCCAGGATCAGTTTAATTGCTGCATGTATGCATTTGGCTCCTTTTAAAATAATTTATTGTCATAAGAACATTTAACATGGGAGCCAGCCTTCACAGAATTGTAAGTACATAATACAGTATTGTCAACTGTAGGCAATAAAATATCCCCAACACAATGTACTACAGCAGACCTCTAAATATTATTCATCACTTATAATTAGAACATATAGCTTTTGAACACATAGCACCTCCCCACTTCCACCTCCCCCACCCCCTGGTAACTACTGTTTTACAGGACTTTTTGATCCTGAGTTTGACTATTTTACTTTTCTCATGTGAATGGAATCATTCAGTCTTTGTTCTTACATGTTACTCTATTATATCTCTTGGCATGTGGGGGTGATCAGAATCTACAGTGAATGTTTATTTTTTATTTTTTATTTTATTTTTTGGTACCAGAGATCACACTCAAAACCTCACACCCGCCAGGCTGGCGCTTATGCCACTGAGCTAAATCCCTGGCCCTAGTTTTTGAGACAGGCTCTTACTCTGCAGTTCAGGTTGGCCTTGAACTCACTTTGTAGCCCAGGCTGGTCTTGAACTCACGAGGATCCTCCTGCCTCGGCTTCCCGAGTGCTGGGATTAAAGGCATGTGCCACCATGCCCAGCTACAGTGAATGTGTAAATTAAAAAATCTATTACATGAAAGTTAGTTTTAGAAATCCAACTGATTTTGGTATGTTGATTTTGTGTCCTGCAGTGTTACTGAATTCTTTTGTTTATTCTAACTTTTTTTCTGGAGTCAATAGTTTCTATGTGTAAGATCGTGACATCTGAAAACAAGTAATTTTACTTCTTTTCTTTTGACTTGGATACCTCTATTTCTTTTTCTTTCCTTATTGCTCTGTCTGGGACTTTCAGTACTGTGTTGAATAGAAGTAGGAAGAGTGGACATCCTGGTTTTTGCCTGATAACACAGGAAAAGCTTTCAGCTTTATGCTATGGATTATAGCCCTAGTTGTGGGCTCTTCAGATATGAGTTTTATTATGTGAATGCAATGTATATTTCTAGTTTGTTGAACTTTTATTATGAAGGCATTTGAATTTTGTCCAGTTTTTTTTTTTTGCATTGAGGTGATTATTATGTGATTTTTAATGTAGTATACCACATTGATTAATTTCCTATGTTGAGTCATCCTTATTCCTCAGGGATAAGTCCCACTAGGTTATGGCATATGACTCTTTCAGTGTGGTGTTGAATTTGGTTTGCTAGTACTTTATTGAGGATTTTTGTAACTGTTCATCAGAGATATTAGTCTGTAGTTTTCCTTTCTTGTCTCTTTGTCTGGCTTTGATGTCATGGTAATGTTGACCTTGAAGTGCTTCTTCCTCTTCAAGTTTTTGAATGAATTCAGAGGATTAATGTTACTTTTTCTTTAAATTTTTGGTGGAATTCATTGGGAAAGCCATCTAGTCTTAGAGTTTTCTGGGATTTTTAGGAAAGTTTTGATTACTAATTCAGTCATTTTACTACTTGTAGTTCTGTTCAGATTTTCCATTTCTCCCTGATTAAATAATGGTAGATTATATGTTTTTAGGAATCTGTGTATTCCTTCTAGATTATCTAGTTTTTTGGTAATCTCAATTCTTTTTATTACTGTGTCATTGATTGTGATATTTCTTCTTTCATTTCTGATTTTATTTGAGTTGCCTCTCTTTTTACATAGTTTAAGATTTGTCAATTTTGTCTTTGCAAAAATCCAATTCTTAAGTTTTATTTTTTGTATTATTTTTCTATTCTATTTGTCACATATCTGCTCTTATCTTTATTATTCCCTTCCTTCTGCTAACATTATTATTGTGTCATTCATTACAATGTCTCTTCTTTTATTACTGATTTTGACTCATCTTTATTTTTATTTTTATTTAGTTTCAGAGCTTGTCAATTTTATCTTTTCAAAATTCCAATTTTCAGTTTTGTTTATTTTTCTATTCTTTATGTCATTTATATCTGCTCTTATCTTTATCATTTCCTTCCTTTTGCTAACATTAAGTTTAGTTTGTTGTTTTTTCTATAGTTCCTTGAGGCATAAAATTATTCAGGAGTCTTCTTTTTTATTATCAGAGTTAATCACATTAAACTTTCCTCTTAGTATTGCTTTAGCTGCATCTCAGAGCTTTTGATGTGTTGTGTTTTTGTTGTAGTTTATCTCAAGATATATTTTAATTTCTTCTTGATTTCTTTTCTGATCTATTGGTTATTACTTATGTGAATTTCTAGTTTTCTATCTACTGGTCTATAGATTTATTCCATTAGGTTGGGAAGCTACTTGGTATGATTAAAGTTTTCTCACTTTTTTTTTGACACATTTTGTGACTAAATATGTGATCTCTCCTAGAGAATGCTCTGTATGCACCTGAGAAAGATATGTATTGTGCTGAAGTTCAGTGGAATGTTCTATAAAAGTCTTTTAAGCCCATTCACTGATTATTTATTGATTTTCTGTTTGGATGCTATTCATTATTGAAAGTGGTATATTGAAACCTTCTAGTATTGTACTGTTGTCTGTTTTGAATATATTTAGGTACTCTGATGTTGAGTGCATATATAATTATAATAGTTATATCTTTCTGTTGAATTGACTGTTTTATTATTATGTAATGAACTTAGTCTTATGGCAGTTTTAGACTTACTGGCTATTTTGTGTGATGTAAGTATAGCTACCCCTGCTCTCTTTCAGTTAACATTTGTATGAAGTATCTTTATTTATCTTTTCACTTTCAGCCTATATGTATCCTTAAATCTCTATGACCTTAACCTCTTTATGTCTCAGTTTCCTAATTTGTGCATTGGGAATAATAAAAGAACCTAACTTACCAGGTAAATTCTCAGTAGATTTTAGCTGATGTTGTAATTGTTTGTTGCTTACCATTAATTTCTTTTAACTTTTTATGTTAAAAAAAATTTCAGCTATGTTAAAAGAAAAAAGCAAAAGAAGTTTAAGGAATTTCTGTGTACCTACCACCTCCTCCGAATGTTATTATCTTATGTAACCACTGTAAAATTATTAAAGCCAGGAAATTAATGTTGACATACTACTGTTAATGAATTACAAGCCTTACTAACATTTCACCAATTGTCACTCTACTGTCTACTTCCTAGTTGTCAGGTTTTCTCTGTTGTCTTTATTCTTTCTTAGTCTTCCTTTTTCTTAGCATGAACTCTTTTGAAGAGTACCAGGCGGTTATTTTTTAGAATGTCTCTCCATTCAGGGTTGTCTGGTATTTCCTCATGGCTCAGCTATGCTGGAAAGTTACTAGATATCCTTTTGTGATGGATGTAGGTGGAGATTCTTGCCCTCAGCAATTATCATTGTAGCATTTGCCACACAGATTATTCTGTTTCTCACATTCCTCTTACATTCACTTATGGAAATTCTACTGTAGGGAAGAGGCGTCTCTTTTCCCCTTTTTACTTGCTAGTATCGGTAGAATCATGGATCTTTGCTTTATTTTCTAGCTAAGAATCCATCAATATCATTTATTTTCTTGCTCAGATTATCCTGGACTTGACCTTGTTAGGGCTAACCTTAACATTATGATGTGAAGTTCCTGCTGTGTGTAGTTCCTTCCACTTTGTTGGCTGTTTTACCAGTGTTGACCCATCCATCTTCTTCCATTGCTTATGTTGGAACTTCTGGCACGAGAGAGAAGCTGCAAGTGGGAGAATGTCTTTCATTTTCACTTCTCCTCTTCCTTTTTCTGATTTGATTTCCCTGCTTGTGATGGAAAGAATTATGATGACTGCGTTTGGGTGGGAAACAACATTTGCACTCCTGTGATCTCCTGTGGGAATTAGAGCTTCAGTACTGAGCTTTCATCATTATCTCCTCTCTGCACAGGCTTACTCACAAGTATCCCAGCACTACGTGCCATCTATCTCGTGTGGGGGAAGCAGCCATCCTAATTCAGAATCTTTAAATAATCATAAATACCTTTTACCTCCCCTTTCCAAGAATTTGCTCTATGTAAATAAAAACGAACCACTCTTTACTGTTTAGGACAGTGTCTAAGCCAGCTCTAAGAAGAAGGCACTGGGGTTCTGCCGTTGGTAGCATCTTGTGCCTTCTTTCCTGGGTCAGGAGACAGAAAGGGACCCAGGAGACACTTTCTGGGTCAGACAGGGTCACTTGTAGCTCCTTAGGCTTCTGAATTCATGGTGGCAGGTATTCAGATGTATTTGTATAAGAAACGATTGTCTGAGGAGATGGGATTTGGGGACCATAGGATTCTAAGAAGATTCCAGTCTTGAGAGCTGCTCTGTCCATCTCAAGGGCCACTTGGTGGTCACAGTGCTGTGGCTCTGACTTGTAAAGGACTCAGATGGCCCTTCAGGTCTTCCAGTCAGTAGAGTGAGGGAATGAGCAGTCCTTAAGCCACATCCCTCTTGTCAGCATCGAGGCCCTTATCACTTGTCCATTAAGGAAACTGTGATGGGAGCTCATCTTCCGCCTCAATTCCTTGCAGAGTAGCCATGGAAGCTTTGTGTCTGGGGCTGTGTCTTATGCACAGTTGTCAGAATGTAGCAGTCAAGGATCACCTTTCTGATTTCTATCTAACCAGCATGAAGGACAGTTCCAGAAAAACCTGGCAGTGAAATACTGTGCTGAGGCAGAGGGATGCTCACAGGCCCCTTTTTCCCTGTGGGCAGGGCCATGTGGCCACGTGGCGTTGGTGCTCTGTGACATGCATGGTGTTTCTTCCTTTCCAGAGCACAAGTACAGATTAGTTACTTCCTGTGTTGCTCCTTCCCCAAGCCTGGCTCCCTTTTCCTTTCTCTTCCCGTCCACTGACATATTTCATGCTATAGATGGGGTACTGGGAATCAGGAAGAGTGTCCCATGTCTCGCTGTGAGGACCAGTGAAGGGCACTGAGTTCTGAAGCTTGTGAGAGGTGCTCCATGAAGGAACAGAGGAATTCCAGTGACATGGGATACAGAAGAGGGGCAGATGGCTGCCTAGGTGGGCAGTAGGAGGGCCTGGGTTAGAGTTGAGGTTAGCTCTGTCCCTTAGGCCAGCCAGCCCAGGGCACGGAGTAGACAGGGCCCCACTGTATATACACTCTAGTTGAGAGTCAGGCTGGTGGGAGAATCTGTAACTTCCTGGAGCTTCAGTATCTTCCTTTGTAGCTCTGAGACTCATTCTGCAAATTATACAAGAGATTGGGTGTGGATTTCTTTTGGTAGGTTTCTCATATGAGTTCATTCCCTGAAGGATCCCAGGACTCTTGCATTCTTCATTTAAAGAGGAGCCACTGCCCCTGGTTTGTGCAGTGTTAAAGAGAGCTTCCAGTGGTTAACCAGAAAAGGAGTCCCTTGTTGATACTTACGTCTCATGGAACTCAAGAGGGATTCATGCCCAAGCTGGCCCGTCCTTTGACTGTCTGGTGTGAAAACCAGACGTCTTTGCTGTCCTTTTCTCCTGCCAACTCTCTGGGGGCCTCAAGATCCTCAGGTATCTTATGAACTCTCAGATAGTGGGCTCTGCTGACCTGTTCTGAGCTCATGCGCTGCCTCATAGCTGTCTTCTGAGGAAGGTGGGTGTTATTGGGAGTTTAGGTGACAGTTCTGCTGTGGGACATCCACAATTCCCCAGTTCCTGTCTTACCTGGGGACTGAGTTGCAGAGGGATTAAAGGAGGAGGAGCCTCTCCTACCTGCTCAGTTTTTGATCTGTTCAATGAAGGAGAAAGTTAAAAGTATCTCAAGGATTCAGTGAGAGAGTCCTGACTATGCCTTTTAGGGTGCTGGCACTGTGTAGACACAAGTGCTTAGCAGACTGGCATTACTGCTTCTCTTGTTTCTGGCCCTGGGGATTCCCAGGCTTTGGTGGTTAGGCAGAGTGTGGCTTTGTGACCCTTCTCTTCCAGCTGGGTGTGTTAGGTTTTAGAGACTTGTGAGGATAGAAAATGGGCACATAGTTAGCATACTTATGATTTCTGCTGACATAGAACATTACAGTCCTCTTTTGTAAGTTACATTATTAGCTATCTTATTCTTTAGAGTGAATACATCTTAGGTGAGTGCAATTAGAAATGCATATTTAGTTCACAAGGGATAATTTTCTCTTTTGCAGCTGTGCATTTAAAAAAAAAAGAAAGCCTCTGCAAGACTATGTTTTCCATTTGTAATAGGGTCCTATTCTCCCAGACACTAGAGGTTGCAAACCTCTGAAAGCCCTGAATATCAATGCTGTTTCTTTTGTTCATTTACTTGGTAAATGTTTATTGACCTTCTCCTTTGGGCAGCAAGTCAGGCTCTGTGCTAAGTCCGGGGGGGCTCCATCAGGCCAGGAGGAGTTCTCAGGGGTAGCTAGGCGGTTGGACAGTGGTGATGTCGGTTCACAGTGTATCATGCATGTGCGGTAGTGGGGCATTGGAAAGGGACAGACGCAGGATTAAATTGTGCCAATGGAAAGCTGTAGGACTAGTTGGGTAAGTTACAAATCCAGGCCACAGCTTCTTTATTGGCCGACAAGAGGCTGTAAAGGGCAGTGGTCAAGGGTGATACACTGAGAGTCATTGCCAAAGAATAATTCCGTGTCCTACTCCCTTGCAGTTTGTACTTTTGAGAGCCTGTGGTTCAGTTACTTCTGGCTGAGCAGTGTTTGGCGTGAGGCAGGTGCTCAACAGATGTCTGCTGAGTGGTGGATGTGTGTGGGTCTTCACTAGCTTGCCATGAATCAGTGGAAAGAGGGGTGGCATTTGAGGTACATCTTAGTTTATCCATCTACCTTGGGACATCTCTAGCATAGACAGGGATGAGGGTCCCTCTCTAATCCCTCTCTTATGTGGACTGAGTTTGGAAGGACTGAGAGGTGCATGCAGGTGTGGCACAATCAGCTTACCCACTGTGCTTGGGTAGAGTGCCAGCCTCACTGTTGCCAGGTGAGCTTGTCCTTACCGTCCTATAGAATTAAAGGTGCCAGTGCAGTTACCTGCAGAGCAGATCAGAAGACCACAGCCACATCCAAAAACAGGCCTCAGGGCTCTGGGCAGTCAGATAGGGTTGCTGAGGCAATGAGCACGTGGGTGGAGCCTATATGCTCATTCTTTTCCCCATTCCATCAGTTTAGGAAGTTGTCCTCAACTCCACATTTCCATCATAGTGGTTCTCAGAGTGTGGTCTCTTGGGCAGCAGCTTAGCCACCTGAAATCTTCTTAGAGATGCAAATTCTTAAGGGAGGGAAGAGGAAGAAAAAGTAAAAACAATTAAGATATGTTATGTGCAGGTACCAACTCCCCATCATGAATGCAACCTTTATGTACTGCAAACATGTGCTAATAAATATTTTAAAATATTTTAAAAAATGTAATTCTCATGTCCAATCCAACCTATAAATCAGAAACACTGGCATAACCTCCAGCAACCTATTGTTAAACTGTTGCAGGAAATTTTCCAAGCCAAGCCAAGCCAAACCAAAGCAAACCAAACCAAAAGGAAGATTCTTTGCACCGAGGAGAGAAGAAGGCAGCATTTAATTTTTACATCAGCAGACTGTTGGAGTTCATGCTGGTGAACTGTTGCAGGCATAATTCCTCCCTAGCAACTGCCCCGAATCAGGGAGGCGTTTAGTCTATATAGAACTAGAAGTGGGAGGTACAAAGCAAATGACCAAATGTTACATGATTGGTTACATACATTGAATCATATATTGACAGATAGGCTAGTCTTGAAACAATAGAAATATTCCAGGAACCAGGGGAGGGGACTCTTACAGAATGACTACACTTAAGGGCATTACCATAATACAGGAATTGTTTGGGAGAGAGAGCCATGACTGAATGAGAGTGGTTAAGGACATTACAGTAATACAGGAATGTTCCGGAGAGAGAGCTTTTCTGAATGAGTACAGGCTAGCCCAAGGTGTCTTAAGGTATAGGCAATTGCTCTGACATTGTCAGGGTCAACTGAATTTACCAGAGACAGCAGAACAGCAACTTGGTCAGAGTCCTCTAATTGATCATGAAATATCTATAAATATATCATCTCATGAACACATTTGTACATTATAACTGTGCCCCAACAAAACCAGCTTTCCAGATGATTCTGATGTAGTCTCAGATGAAAGCTTCCCAATCAGTCCATGTGATGTGATTATATATATATTTTTTTCCTGTGATTATATTGTTGGAGGCTCACAATATTGCTCCCCCAGGCTTCAGGGTGGTCAAGTGAGGAGACAACTTTGGGGGAAGGAAGAAAAACAGGGTTGCCTTACTGTTCAGCAAGCCTCATTTTTCTTACCAGTAAAGTGCGACTAGTAAGCTATTTTCCTGTAGGAGTGAGTTTTAAACCACAAAACTGAACTCAGTGCGTGAATCATGGATACTCATTACAAGGCACTTTCCGTATTCTCTTTTCTGTTGGCCTACATTGGTTATCCTGCAAGTTCACAGAAATGGAGAAGCAGTTTGTAGACTAGAAGCAGAAAATCCAGATGCTGTTTGACTTTTACTTTTGAGACAAAAGCCCACCAGAGGACTCCCAGTAGCACTTAGGAAATCTCAGCTACTCAGTTTTCATCTTGAGGTGGGGGACAGTTGATGTTCAAGGAAGAGACAGGATAGAGGATTCCAGCTCTTGCCCCATGTGCCAGTTGAACTGAAACATACTTCTGTAAAGCAGTTATTAAATTGATTCTGTTGCAAAGATAAAGAAGCAGAGGCTCTGGGGGAGCAGATGTTTATCCAGGGCTGCTGGTACACTTGCTGGCACAGTACACAGAAAGTTTCTGTTCACTGTTTAAACAACATGGGCTAGCAGAGTCATTTAATAATCGAAAAGATCAGCAGTAAGAAATTAAATCAAGAGCCAAGCATTATAGAGGAAGTAAGTCTTGTGAGGCAGAAGACTTTGTGACCTGCCACCCTGTAACCTGCAAGCCCTCCTCTGGCTTTGGCAAAGGGCCCTAGCTGATCAGTTCTGAATCTCCATGTGGTCTCTGAGGCTGAGGAGGTACACAGGAAGACAAAACAGGGAGATGAGGGCTAGAGTCCAGCTAAGGTTTTTGAAGACTGTATCCAGGGGCTTGTTCTTTGACAGTAATTGAGCCCCAGCTGAAAAAGTTAGCTGAAAAAGGGCATGCTAATGTCCATAATGGAATCTTTGTTGGGGAGATTCAGAATCTTTAGAAAACAGTGACTGGACTATTTTTGGAGAATGTGTGTGCTTAGCAAATAGCTATTGCATACACTTCACATGTTGTTGGTTGGTTATCTTTAAAATCAAAGCATACTTGCTTTGTTAATAACTTCCCAATATTTTAATTTGAAATATTTCAAACATGAAGTTGAAAGAGTAATATAATGAAAATCCAGTCCCATTGTCTTCTAATCTCTTTTCTCTTTCTGTTTATATATGGCATGTTGCATATACATGTGTGCATGTGCATTTGTACATGGACTCTTTTTTGTGGCCCATTTAAAAGTAAGTTGCAGTGTTGATATTACAGTGTTACCTTGGTTCACAACACTTCTGTTTGCAAACAATTTGGTTGGCAAAATTTTGTTTTTGCTTGCAAATTCTGCATCAGATGACAAACAGGACCAGGACCATTTTTACCACACAAATACAAAGATGGCCATCTTTTCCAAAATTGTAGAACAAATTAAGTTCGTGAACTTAAGTACTACTGTACTTCTACTTAAATACATCTTCACATTTCACCTAACAACCCTGTCCCTAAATACCCATTACCTTGCCCATGCATTTTGACTTTGGACTATTAATGTTATCTAGTATTCATTCCGTATTCAAATCTACCCAGTTGTTCCAAAATACTGATGTGTTGATCATCTTTTTCCTTGTTTGATAAAGAATCCATGTCTTCCTCTATAACCTCTTTTCTCTTGTGCATTTGTTCTGTGATATCTTCTGTCAGTTTGCTTCTGGTGTGTGTTGCTGAGAAGGTGGGATAGGTTTCATTTCTGTACCAAGGGCCTCTTGGGATGGGTGACTACTTGAGGGTCCTTCCCATCCCTAGGAAGGGCCCACCATGAACACATGTCCAGGATCCAGGGCGGACTCATTTGTTTTTGTTTGGAACTTCAGTTCCTAAGCTAGAAACACAAAATTATCAACTTGATTGTTTCTGAGGCCCCCATTTACTTCTGGCTATTTGTAGCAAAAGTCCTTTAATCTTCCATGTTGGGAGGAAAGAGCTGAATGGTTTTTCAGTCTTCTTGACCATGCAGTGTAGCCCTCACAGCTGTCCAAAGGCTTATACTACTAAACAGTTCATCTTTTCACTGGGTGATCTAGACCTATCTCTATGTATGTGTGCATGTTCACTGCTGGATATTGGGTCCTGTAGTGATGGTGAACAGTTCTTCTGACTTCCTTTTTTCAAGGTCTAGGAGTGGAAATTCAGAGATAGGAGGTTCTGAGTGTTGTGGGGTAGAACTTGGTCAGGGAATCTCAGTGGCTGAGGGTATATTTCACTCTAGGTATTCTTGATGCTGGTCATCCTTGCAGACTATAGTTACCATGAGCCCTGTAGTGTACTTGTAGCCAAACTCATATCTGGATATTAGCTTATTAGTTGAAGGAAAGGCTAGACCCAACATCAAAGATTTCTCTATTGTAGTATGAGGAGATGCAGCATCCTTGTAATCCAGATTTCTTTCCAAAGAGTCCTCTAGTGCATGCTTCACCACCATCAGGATGTCATAATTGGCTTTCTCAAAATAACAAGTCATATCACTGGTCCATGTATTGGAGTTAGGGACTCAGAAGGTCTTTCCATTGTGCTCACATTAAGCTCAATGATGATCTTGCCACTTGAGGACTGACCTTAGTGCTATCAATGGATATTGAGATTGTGTTCTAAGCAGGGCCATCAAGCTTCACTTTGTCAAAAGGGCAAGTGGTCACTTTTTGAGAAGCAGTGTCAGTATATACTATGGTCCTGAGTCCCTCCACCATGCCATAATTGTTGTGGGCAGATGTGGTGGAGGGTGATGGCAGACTGGGTGTTACCAGTAATCTTGAAGGAGTTTTCACTCTTCTGTGGTTCTTTCTCTCTAAATATGGTGTTACTCGGAGAGAGGAAGAGATGGTAACTCCTTTGGCTCCACTCTTGTGAGTCTTAAAGTTCTCAAGGAAGCTGTAGATTCCATAACATATTCAGCATTAATAACATCCTATTTGACTGATGATTTCTCATTTCTGGAAGGTGAACATAGTTTTCCACTGATCACAAAGTTCCTGTATGCAGCTTTGATGATCTCTTTAGAGTTACCACTTTGTGGAATCACATTAGAACATGTAAATTGTATAGATGTTCATAAAGAAATCAACAAAAAACCCAATGTGGAAATCATTAATGGCCAGCATTGCCCACTGAAAACAGCTGTGGTAAGCAGGTGCCCAGTACAGCCCACTCTGCTACCCCCATCCTGTCTCATTGACTTGTAGGTATTTCTTCTGGTTCCTGTGGTGAAGAAATTCTAGAGACATCTGGATTCCCTGCCTTCCTTCCCATTTAGTATGCAAATCTTGGCCAATTCTGACACCTCTGACTTCTCACATTCCTGAAATCCCATGTTAATATTCAACCCTTCAGCAGTCCTAGACAAATCAGCATTTCCTCTCTGGACAGTTATAGTCCTCCTCTGTAGCCTGCAAGGATGACTTTTGAGGTCAGGCACATGCGAACTGTATCCAGTACTGACTGGGAATGTGAGCAGTGCACCTGGGCCCAGTGGGGCCAGTTCTTACTATTGTGCTTCCCTGATAGTATAGGGGCAGAGCATGCACAACTCCCAGCATCATGTCTGGCCTGGCAGCGGACTAGCCTTCAGCAGCTACTTAGTTCAGTACTTTTACTGTGGACTGTCAGGATGTTCCTGTAATGTGTTAGTATTTCCTTGTTAACTGAACTTGAGTCATTCTGTTTCTGAAGGTGTAGCATTGCTTTCTGTAAGTAAGCATTCTTTTGAGATACCTGATTTTCAAGTATATCCCTCGAATACTGAAGATAAGGTTTCATTTAAAAGGTCATATAGTATGGCAGAGTGTTCCTAATAACTAAATGATTGCATGTAGAAAACATCCTAACTGCTTACAACTCCTGACAATGTATCAATGCAAGTATGTGTCTGCTAATTCCTAACCAAACCTCTACTGCCTAATTTCATGCTGATTGTATTTAGACCTTATTAAATTGGTTAAAGAATCCCCTCTCCAACCCATCTTCCAGCTGTGTGCACAGAAAGAGACTATTCATGCATTTAGTACCAAGTCAGGATCTATGTGCCATGGTACCTTGTGGGAACTAGTCCTATTCTCAAAGGTGGTGTCAGGTTTTATTTGCCATCCCATTCTGGTTCAATTACTTTTGCTCATCTCAGGGACATCATAGAATTCTGGATGAACAAGACCTTTGGAATTACAGAGACCTCGCATTGAGTTTTGTGGCTAGATTCTTCATTTCTCTAAGTTTTCAGTAATAAGAAACTTTTTAGGTAATAATGCCTATGTAACTTTGTCATGACTTAAACTTCTTAAAGCACCAATCACAGTGCCTGGAGCATTGTAGGAGCCTAATAAATGCAAGAAATGCAAGTTTCCTTCTTAAATCCATGATGAAGGTGCAGTTGCTCTGTGTCATTGTTGAACAAGTAGTGTTGACCACCTGCCCTTTGAGGCTTTTGGTATACAGAACACACCTCCACCTTCAGGGAGCTTTTGTTCTCTAGAAGGACCAAAGCCTTGTGCTACAATTTGGAGAATAATAGGCACCATGGGAAAGTGCCTGTGCCATGACGTCATGTGGCCAGCCACCCTGGACCTCATTAGGGGTCTGACGTTCTCTGCTGGGGTAAGTAGGGTGCTGAAATTTGCCATGTAGCATAGAGAAGCAGGAATGGGAAGTGCCTTGTAAAGTGAGGGCAAAAGGGGAAAAACATGTGTGTACTGATAAGGTTATACATCTGTCCATGTTATAGACATTACTGTAACAGATGAAATTAATGTATGAGTCATCAACCAGCTTAATTCCACAAAGCAAACATTTATTGAATATTTGGCTGTGTGCCAAACCCTGTGTTAGCTGCAAACAGACATTTAAGAAAACTAGCAAAATTTAAAATTGATAGTTTCAAAACAAAAACGTTAATAATTCCCTAGCAGGCATATCAAGAAAAAAAAAAAAAGAAAAACTACGAATTGCCAACATCAAAAATGAGAGGTACATTCTCGAGAACTCATAGACACAAAGGAGAACAAGAAATATGGATAGTTACTTGTTAATAAATATGACAACCTGGATGAAATAAATAATTTTTTTATTATAACTTTTTTGGAGAATTTCTTGAACATGAACTTTTTTCATGAAATTTATTCTTTTTCTTAACCTGTAGTGTCTTTTGTATTTCCTGTGTGCTCTCGGCCTATCTTTTTTTTTTTTTTTTGGTCCAGGGATTGAACTCACAGCCTCACACCTGCCAAACAGGTGCTTACGCCACTGAGCTAAATCCCTGGCCCTATTTTTTGAGACAGAGTCTCACTATGCACTTCTGGCTGCCCTTGAACTCACTTTGTAGGCCAGGCTGGTCTCGAACTCACAATGATCCTCTTGCCTCAGCCTTCCAAATGTTGGGATTAAAAGCATGCACCACCATGCTAGGTGCTCTTGGCCTATCTTAAACCTTCAGTTATCCCCTGGGTTTTCTTCAGGAGGTATAGGTGTCTTTATTGTATGTTTAGAGATATAACTCATCTCAAAATAATTGATGTACGTGTGGTAGAAGTCCAAGTTTATTTGTCCCTGTAACTTTATCTAGTTGTTCTACCATCATTTGTTGAAAAGACTAATTTGATCATTGAATTGCCCTCGCCCTTGGTAAAAAACCAATTACTTGTGTCAATGTGAGTTTATTTTTGGAATCTTTATTCTCATCCATTGATTTGTTGGTCCTGGCCAGTGTAATAGACTAACAAAAAGAGGAAATTAAAAGAGGCATAGATACTGGAAATGAAGAGACCATAAACCTATCTGTATCTACAGACATGATTTTGTACGTGGATAATTACCTTAATATATACAACTTCCTAGGAATCTAGAAGAGATGCGACATGTCAGTAAGAAATGGTCAAGTATATAAACACATTTTAGATCACAAAAAGACTTGAAAATGGCCTAAATGTTTGAAAAGGTATTCAAATTTTATAATAATAAAAGAAATGTAAAATAATGTTGCCATGAGTTTTTTAATCTGTGAAACTCAAAAAGTCAAAAGTTGGGCAACATATTCTTCTCTCAAGCACTTCTGAGTAAAGAAGTGCTCTAAAATATTTATGTTAACATAGTGAAGTGGTTCAGCATTTTCATGAAGGGCATTTTGATACTATCTAGTAAAATCACCAATACAGTTACATTCTGACCCACCTTTGGAAAATATATCTTTCAGAAATATCAATGTTTCTAGAAAGTGACTTGTGCACATGATCATTGTAGCAGTTCATAATGAAGAAATAGTATAAGCAAACAAACGAGCAAAAACTTAATGTGAAAGTGGCTTGTTTAATCTCTCACATATCCCCACTATGGAATACCACTATGTTTACAAATACTCTGTAAAGAATGTACTCTGTGCTGATAAGTAAACCCTTCAAGATACCTGAAGTGAAAATTACACAGCAAAGCACACAAAGGTGGATAATATACGACATTTGTAAGGTGGGTGGGGGAGGTGATATGGAGTAAAAAAATTATATTTTCTCATATCTATATAAATTAACACCTGGTAACTACATTAATAGACACAAATAAAAGTAACCAACCATGTGATATTGAGTGGAGAATGCTGCAGACATAGCGATGAGGTGGGACTGAACCATCTCAGTTTGTACTATTTTACAAAGATTAATCCAAAAATACAGTGAATGTCTAAATTAAAATTATTTCAGTAAAAGACAGTGCCATGAATACCCCTCAAAACACTCCCCACCTCTAACTTCAAATACACTTATTCCATTGTTCTTGGAATTTTCTGAAGTGTTTCTGAAGTCCTCCATCCTCAGTTCCTTTATGAAATATGATTTTAAAATGCGAATGGTACCATTGGAAATGCCAGGAGATAGGCAGACTCGTAAAAACTTTAGATTGTCCTCATCCACCTTATTTATCAGATATGGCAACATGCTCTTCTCCAAAGTCGAAATGACTATGAAGTTCAGGTTACTGTTTTGAATAAATTTAAGACATTCAGGCCACCACAGTTGAACTAAAGATACTCTTGGAAGAAGACAACTAAAGATACTCTTGGAAGAAGACTTCCGTTAACTGTTTCAGAAACTGGCAGGAACAACGCGGTGTGCTGAAAGTGAGTAAGAGTATTGTGAGGGGGATTAATGGCAGTGTGTTATTTATTGTAATGGATTTTTAAATTTAAACACACCATAGTTTTTGATCAGCTTATACGGCATTAGGTTTAGAGAATGTGAACACATTCCCTGTTGAGGAAAGTCTCTGTTACATCCTGACTTGAAATAGCATAGTGCGCGCTGTGACAGACCAGAACCAGAGTGCCCATACAGTAAATATGAAATAGGGAGGAATTTCCACAGAGACCCTGCAAAGACTTCTCACAAGAGGTGTGATGCGGCCTAAAACAGTGACAGTCTAGTCATGGCTGACCCTGGTTCTGCCATGATCTGAGGTTGGTAGGGCCATCGGCCACCTCTGAGTCTTCCCTGATTTTCATCCAAGGTTCTGTCTTACTCTTCAATCTTTGAATTGCTTCTTTCTTTGGTACCAAAATCCAAGGTTTATGCTTGGTCTTTTACCAGTCTCCAGACACTTGATTTACCTCCTCCATACCTCATGTCCTAACTCTTCTCAGCCACCACGGGCCTCCTAGGGTTTATGTGGGAGTCAGAACTGTACTGATGACTGCTGTTGCCCAAACCCGTTCCCCCATTATCTTGGATGTGCCATTTAATTTGTAGCTACTTGGCATCTTTAAGGCATAATTAACACTGAAGGAAGAGTTTGGTGGGAAGTGCTAACTAACTGAAAAGTAATGGTATGGCTTTCATTCGTGTGTTTCACTGACCTTATGTACACCATTGGGCTGGTCTCTTGGGGGATGAGCCCCAGCCTCCGGTCCTCAATGTTTGACTTGTTAAGTGGGCCACATCACAGCTATTAATTTTATGTCATATCCCAGAAATAGAGCGGAAGGAAATCTGTGGTGACAGGTTCAATTGGGGTCTTAGAAAATTAGAGATCTACTTATACTTTTAAATTGGTTAGGACATGTATGAGGTTGATTACTTTTCTTTGCCAATAGACTTAGTTATATTAGAAACTGTGGGACATTAGATTAGTAATCCAAAATGAACAATAACAGTTCGTATATGAGTTGATCAAAATCTTAGGCAATCTCAGGCAGAACCCTCTGAATCTGAGTGAGGATATTGAGAGCTAGAGGAGTGACATGACTTTCCCAAGGTTATGTGAAGTTTTAATTACTGTCAGTCATGACTACACTTCCTTATTTCTGCTGCAGAATCAGGGATTCCTGAGTTTCCCGTCTCTCTAGGCTCCACGTCCATCTTTAGACATTGGCAATCTCATGGCCATGCGGCCTGCATTGTGTCTTGGATTCTTTATTTGAATATTTACAAATGATTGTGTGCTTATTAATAGTCAAGACCAATTTTCAAAATCAACTTTACTGCATATGGTTGGCATTCTGTAAAATGCACCTTTGTGAGCCAAAGTCTGATGAATTTTGACAAATGTATATTGCACATGCCATGACCACCATCAAGATGTAGGACACTTAATTATCCCCCTAATTGTCCCTGACTACTGTGCAGTTCATTTTCCCCTGCCCACACTGATTTCCTTCTTGTTATTAGAAATGGGCCTTTCTATATTTGATATACCTGCAGATACTCTTATTGTGCATTAAGGCAATTTCCAATTTGGGATTATTATGAATAAAGTTTCTATGGACATTAATGTGCATTTTTTTTTTTTTTGATACCGGGGGTTGAACTTACAACCTCGCACCTACCAGGCAGGTGCTTATGCCACTTAACTAAATCCCTGGCCCTGTTTTTTGAGACAGGGTCTCACTATGCAGTTCAGGCTGGCCTTGAGCTCACTTTGTAGTCCAGGCCAGTCTCAAACTCACAGTGATCCTCCTGCCTTGGCCTCCTGAATGTTGGGATAGCATGAATGTTTTTGTGTGGACATAGGACTTTATTTTTTTTATTAAGAGTTGCATTGCTCAGTAGTAATATGTTAATTGCAGGATGTTTTAAAATAAGGAATTATTTAGCTTTTCTTCAGAACAATTGTACTGTTTTACATTACGTCAGTAATTTCTGAGAATTTCTGTAGATGTCTTAGGATTTTTAAATGATAGTGTTTTTAAAAACTTTTACTTCTTCCTTTCTAATATCTACACCTTTAATTTCTTTACATATGAAGCATATTTCTTAAATACAGTGTTAAGAGAGTGACTGCAACTATACAGTTGCCTTTTTCTGGATTTTTAGGTGCAGACATTCAGTTGTTTACCAGCAAGTATGGTTTTCACTGTTAAGTTTTTCATGGGTGCATTCCATAGATTGAGGGTGTACTTTTCTATTCCTAATTTGCTGAGAGGCTTTAAAAATCATAAATGACTTTTGAATTTTGTCAGATGCTTTTCTGAAGCTATTGATCACAGAGCTGTTATATTTGTTTGTTTATTTGTTTACTTGTTTGTATGTTGAGATAGGGTCTCGCTATGTAGTTCAGGCTGGACTTGAACTCACTATGTAGGTGAGGTTGACCTTGAATTCACGCAATTCTCCTGCCTCAGCTTCCCTAGTTTTGGGTTTATAGGTATATGCCACCATGCCCAACTCACTCACACAGCTTTTTCTTTCTGTTAATCATCTGTTAAGGTAGTAGATAATATTGATTGATGTTACCAACCTTGCACTGTTGAGATAAGTCTTTCCTTGGCCATCCAAAATACACCATCTGCTTTATGTACAACTAAATATGATTCACTAGTATTTTATTAAGGATTTTTAACATTTTGTTAAGGTTTTTTACGTTTAAATTAGAACTCATAGTTTTATTGTACACTTTCCATCTGATTTCAAGATTTGAGTTGTGTTGGTCTGATCTAAAAAAATGAAGAGGCTCTTCATTTTGTTTTCTGAAGCTGTTTATATAAAATTGGTCATTTTTTCTTTCTCTCTGGAGTACTGGGGATGTAACCCAAGGCCTTCGCTCTGAGCTACATCCCTGGTCCTTTTTTATTTTTAAACAGGATCTCACTAAGTTGCCAAGTTGCCCAGGCTGGACTCAAATTTGTGATTCCTTTACCTCAGCCTACAAGAGTGCTGGGATAATGGGCATGTGCCCCGATGCCTAGATATTATTCTCTTTATTTTATTTATTTATTTATTGATTGATTGATTGATTGTGGCACCAGGGATCAAACTCACAACCTCGCACTTGTCAGGCACGCGCTTAAGCCACTGAGCCAAACTCTGGGCCCTTGTTTTTTGAGGCAGGGTCACACTATGTAGCTCAGGCCAGCCTTGTGCTCACACTGTAGCCCAAGTCGACCTCGAACTCACAACGCTCCTTCTATCTCAGCTTCTGGAGTGCTGGGATTAAACACGTGCACCACCACGCCCGGCTATTGTTACTCTCTTTAATGCAGGTGTTTGATTGAATTCAGCTGGGAAACCACCTGAACATTAGCTGCTTTTAGGAGGATGCTTTTCACAACGAATCCAGGATCTTCAGCTGATACCAAGCCTGATTCCACTGAACCTAAATTCTTGAATCTTTTGGCACAAAATTGCTTCTATTATTGTTTTCTTGTCTTTTTTACCATGTGTAGGATGTATACTGATCTATATTTATTTTCATTTCTGATGGTAAGTTGTTTCTCTTTTTCCCATTGACCAATCTGGGAGGACTATCACCATTACTGATGTTTCCAAGAAGTGGGTTTTAATTTGTTTTTTCTCTGTCTCTCTCTCTCTCTCTCTTTTTTTTTTTTTGTTTTGATTTTCAATTTAAGAAGTGCTGAATCTTGTTCCCTGTATTGGTTTGTTTTCCCTTCTTGTCCAGCTCCAACCTAGTAGGCACACATCACTTTCTCCTCCTGTATCCTTGTGCACCCTGACACACTTGCTTAGGATACAGCATTTCACAATCTTGTTGGTGTTTGGCCTTGCTTCTTTTACTCAACCTGAGTGCCACAAGGAAAAGGGTGTGTTTTCTTCCTCTCCAGTGCCATGGACTATGGCACATAGTAGATAAGCATCCAAGGCTAGTGCGTGAATGGTGGGATACATGAGTGAATGTCTTCTGAGCAGTTGTATACATGGCAAGGGAATGAATGGGCTTGGGAGCTGTGTAGCTCTGTGTTCATGTCCCAGATGTGCTACTTCCTGGGTGGGTGGGCTGAACTGCTCACCTAACTATGCAGAGCCTTGCTTAGGAGAACAGTACCTTCCTCTGAGGACTCTCAGGAATATTACAGTCACAGTGGGTTGACCACTTAATATAGCATTCAGCAATTAGAGGTGCTGAATAAGAGGAAGCCTTCAAAAGGTCTTTCATTCATCTCAGTTGTGATATACTTAGAAAATATGTGTTTTGTTTTTATTTTTATTTTTAAAATTTAATTAATTTTTGAGATAGGGTCTTGCTGTGTAGCTCAGCCTGGCCTTGAGCTCACTGTGTAGGCTGGTCTTGAACTCATGGCAATCCTCCTGCCTCAGCCTCCCAACTGCTGGGACTGCAGAATGTGCCACCACACCCAGCTATATTTTGTTTTTAGTTTCTTGCTTATTACTGATTTTCTAAAATAATATTCTTTCAGAGGAAAGTCTGAAAAATGGTCTCAGAAGAGGAAGTCTTGGGTCAGAGTAGGTGGTGCAAATGTTGGTTGATGAGGTTGGGGTTGGGGTGGCTTCTACTTTGTTGATGGGAATGTAGACTGGTACAGCCACTATGGAAATCGGTATGGAGAGTTTTCAAAGCACAAAGACTAGAAATTCCATTTGACCTAACTATTCCCCATTTAGATGTCTTCCTGAAAGAGTTAATGGCATCATATCACAGTGATACATGCATACCCATGTTTATAGCAGCATATTTCATAATAACTAAATCTTGGAAGCAGTCTTTATTTCTATAAAAAGATGAATAGATAAAGAAAGTGTAGTATTTATACATAATGAAGTACCTCCCTGTCACAAAGAAGGATAAATTTGAGTCATTTTCAGGAAAATGGATATATCTCAAGACCATAATGTTAAGTGAAGTAAATCAGACACATGAGCTTAAACACCACATGGCTTGTATGGGAAACCCAAAATGTAAATAAAGAACAAAATAAAAGATAAATAGTAGGAAGTAGAGAGATAGATTTTGTTCAAATAGTAAGTGGATGAAGAGGTGAATGGAGGTGGGGTAGGAAAGGGGTTGAGAAAAAGAGAATGTGTCACAAGTACCCATACCAACTCCCCAAGAGGAATGTCATCATTGTGTGATGGAAACGTATACTCATAAAAACCAAAAAGTGAAAGAAAAAGAATTTTGTGTTGCTTCCTTTCACACTGATTGAAAAAAATCTTGAACACCCTGTGTCTTTTGTCTTGGCAACCCACTTTATGATTTCCTTAAAATATTCTAATTTTATCAAGCTAAGGAGGCTTTTTTGTGTCTTTTTTTTTTCTTTTAATCATCAGGAGGAAAGGCAGTTATATGTAATTTCACAAAACATTTTCTGTGCTTGATTTTCCTAAATTAGATATTTCTGCCATAATGATATCTTTTTCTTGGTTCTCTATGGAGTAAAGAAACAACCAATTCTAAGAAACACCAACTTTTTCTTTGTTCTGTGGTACTTGACAGTTACCTATCTCTGTGTATTTTTTGCTCATTCCCTGGGGGATTTTTTCTATATCACTCTTAGGAGGTGAATTTTAAGGTTACTTTTAAAAAGTAAAAACCCAATGTAGTGTTTGCTACTACTTCACAAATGCTGTGCTCTAAGTTTTCACAGGCAGCACATTGAGGTGTGTGCCAGGTTTCACCTTCTGCCTGTCACAAGGGTGAATTCAGGGGATCTAAAGTATGTTCACAAGAAATCACCAACTGTCTGGAGATGATGGGGCTGTGCTTTGAATGGTGGGAAGAGAATTGGTGGTTATGATGAGGCCAAAATAAGATCCTTGAATACTATAACAAAAATCTGTTTCCCTGAGCGCTGTGTAAGTAAGGAGAAAGCATGGCTGTCTCTGTGCCATGCAGGAGGAATAATGTTTACATGGGTGGAAAGGATCAGTCAGTGAAGATATTTCTGATAGTACAGGCTCAAAGGACACCTGTGAACATATAGGCACAAAGACATGCCGAGGTGAGTTGGAATAATGAGCTTGTGAAATGGGACTGAATAACTTCAACAGATTATTTCTCCGGAGAAGACACAAAAAGTCAAAACGCAGAAGAAAAATACTCCGTATCACTGGCCACTCGGGAAATGTAAATCAAAACCCACAGCGAGATACCACCGCATACTCATTAGGATGGCTAAAACATGTTTTCTGAAAACAGAAAACGTGTTTTGCAGTGCTTTTTCTTTTTTTTGGGGGGGTTCCTGGGATCGAACTCAACCTCATGCCTGCCAGGCAGGCACTTACACCACTGAGCTAAACCCCCAGGCCTATTTTTGAGGCAGGATTTCACTATGCAGTTCAAGCTGGCCTTGAACTCACTTTGTAGCCCAGGGTGGTCTCAAACTCACAACAATCCTCCTGCCTCAACCTCCCAAGTGTTGGGATTAAAGGCATGCGCCACCACGCCCAGCTAAAGGGAGAAGATTCTGATACAGGCTCCAATGTGAGTAAACTTCAGGATCATCATTACTAAGTGAAGCAAGCCAGTCACAGAAGGACAAAGACTGTATGATTCTACTTAGGTGAATTTCCTAGAGGGGTTAAATCTACACAAACACAAAGTAGGAAAGTTGCCAGGTGCAGGGGAGGGAGGAGTACAGATGGACAGTTAGTGTTTAATGGCTTCCAAGGTTCAACTTAGGAAGATGAAAAAGTTCTGAAGATAGACAGTGGTGATGGTTTATCACAATATGAATGTTCTTAAATGCTTTAGAACTGTATATTTAAAAAGAAATAAAATGGTAACTTTTATTATGTATGAGTCCCCAAAATAGAAAACGTAAAAAATAAAAGAAATAGAACTAAAACTCTTGTCTTTCCTATTCTAAGCCACGTCGCCTCAGGGTACCAGATGGGTCAGGCTGCAGAGGCAGAAGGAAATTCATGTCAGTGTGAACACTTGTTCAGCTAGTGTGTTTCTCATTAAATCTTCACTGAAGTCTAGTAAGGTCAGTATTAATTACCGTCCTCCTCTGGTAGTTGACAAGATGAGCCTGAGAATGGCAAGAGGAGGTACCCAGGATTTTGAAGAGCCAGAATGGCAAACCAAGTTTTGTTAGTGCTTGCACCTGCCCTCCTTCCACTACCCCAGGCTGCTTAGAATTCCAGATGCCTTCCCATAGGAAAACTATGCTCTTCCTCAGCATGGCCTCTTTGTGACACACACAGGCTGTTTCCTTCATTAAAAAAAATTTTTTTTTGTAGCTGTGGCTGCCTCCTCATCATAAAGAAGTAGGTCAAAGCAATAACTACAGGCTAAATGCATCATGCCAGGAAGGCTTATTGCAGTGTGACCCTGGAAGCTTAAGGAGGAGGGTGGAAACCTGGGCCTCCTTAGAGCCTCCTGGAAGCACGGCTTCACCTTGTACCTGCCGAGTGAGACTGATGCTTACTCCTGCTCCTCAGCATGTTCACAGAGGCCCTGATGGGGCACTGTCAGCACCTGACCTGTTACTGAGCTGAGCTCACACACGATGCCCCAACTTTTGCTTTCACCACTACTTCTGGAAAATGCTCCCACTAGGGTCATTAGTGGCCAACTCATTGCCAGATATGGCGAGAGCTTTCCCAACTTCTAAGGTCATGGCTTGCCTACCTTCCCAACCCTTAACCTTCATGAATTTCCATGACACCATCGCTGAGTTGCTGAATTTTTGCTTATGCTGTTGGTATTATATCTGTGAAGCCATCACCTCATCCTAGGTCATGAAGATTTGCTCTTATGTTTTCCTTAAAGAGTTTTATCTGTGCATTTTTTCTGTAAAGGGCCATATAGTAAATATTTCAGGCTATTAGAGACAAATATGGTCTGCGTTGCGTATCTTCCTTTGTTTTTATTTTGTTTTGATGTACCACCTTTGTAATGTAAAAACTGTTCCTAGCTCCCAAGCCGTACAAAAACAGTGCAGACCTGCCTTGGCCCATGGCCTGTGCTTTGCCAGTGCCTGTTTTAGGATGTTTCTATGGAAGAATTTTATCATTTTAGTCGGGAGTTGAACTGGATTGGGATTTCTTGTTGCTATGGTTACTCTTGGTACCCCCACAGACTGCAGATTCCTCTAGTATTGGTTTGTGCTGGGAATGGAGGTGAGTGAGAGAGGAGGGGCTTCAAGTTGCCAGTTTTTCCCCTCGTGTTCTTCCTCCACCTTTGCTTCCCTCCCCTCCCCTCCGTTCCCAACATGCAGTACCTCAGGTGGATCTGTTCACAGCCCTCTTCCTCCCAAGGTGCTTCTAGGCTGGTGATGGACAGGTAGAGGTCCCTGTTGTCCTTGCCTCTCCTCACTCTTAGGGAGACTCCATACGTCTGGGTCCTTCCTAAGGGCTTTGTCATCATTTCTGCCCCTCAGTTGCCTTTCTCTGCCCATATCGTGGTAGTTGCTGGGCGTGTGTGAGTGCTGCCCTGTCACAACTACATGATGCCTCCACTGGCATTGGAGCTGAATCCTGGCTCAGGACCGTTCCCTGTCTCATTCCACTAGAATGGGACTTCGCCTTGTGTCTGCATCTTGTTTGTGTAGTTTTACCTTGCCTGCACCCTTGCCTTGTGATGCCCCTTCCTCAGCACTTTGAGGGACAGAAAGGTAGCGTAGTGACTGCCCTGGTCTGGAGTTAGGGTTTCAGGGCCTCGCCTTCCTTGTAGTGGTGGCCAACTTCCTCCCCACACTGGTACCACCAAAGGAGGCTGTGTCTGCCCTCCCCCCATTTTTTGTCTGAGTACTCAGAGAAGAGCCTTGGGATGGACAGTTGCTCAGTTGTCTGGATCTGTTCTGTGGTGGGGGTCTTCACTATCACTTGACCCCTTACTTGGCTTTAAGCAATCTGTTACCTTTGAGCAGAGGTCTTCCTGCTCACTTAGGTTGTGGCCAGTGCCTGTTTATTCCATAGCCTGCTGCTGGTAAGATGATGCCGTAACCAGCATCTCCTGGAAGGGCTTTGGTTGCCTGTGCCCTTGGGGTGGTGAATGTGGGTCTGCTAGCTGGCTTTTCCTCACTCTCCACCTGAGAGCCCAATCATGAACTGCCTTCTTGATGGAAGCATACTCTTCCCTGTCCTGATGTGTGTCTCTAGGTGGTACTCATTGAAATGGGCTCCTCTTTCTAAAGTGATATATCTAATCACAAAGTGTATTTTGGAACCCCTTTCATTTGCATGTTCAGGCTATGAATTGGGTTCCTGTTGGACGCCACAGGAAAGATGATGCCAGGGTGAGAGTTGTCCATTGCTAGTAACTTCATCTGCCTAGGTGGTCTTTGGACTGTTCTTCAGTGAAGCCTACACTGTGGTGAGAAACCCTGACCAACTTGGGAGTACTGACATGTTATTATTATATCTTTTTAGACTCTGGAAGCTGTCCTGAATTTCAAGTACTCAGGAGGTCCAGGCCACGTGGAAGGATATTACAGGAACCTCTCCTTGGGCCTGCATGTGGAAGTTGAGCCATCTATATTTTTTACCAGAGTCAGCACTCTCCCAGCAACCAGGTAACGATCACAATACTGTGAACCTGACAGTACTATTTGGATCCCGGGCTTCTGGTTCATTTCAGTTGGGCCACCTGTGTAATCTGTGCCATCTGGCTAGGGTACTCACTGCTCTGGGTCTGAGGGTCTTCAGTAGCAGACAGTCATGCTACAGGAACTGCCACTCCAGGTGAGTGGCCTGAGCAGGCTTGCTACCATGCTGCTGCTGGAAGTTCTTGCATGTGGCCCTTAAGTAGACACCTTTCCCCAGGTTGACTCACCTCTTATTAGCAGAGCTTCAGAAGAAAGCTTGTACTGTGGTACCTTGGTTCATGAATTTAATTCATTCCATGATTCTGGTGAAAATGGCCATGGTCCTGTTTGTCACTGGATGCGGAGCCTACAAATGGAAGCAAAATTTTGCCAAGCATTTGTTTGTGAACCAAATTGTACACAAAGAGATGCGTTTTGAACTGAGGTGTTACTGTATCTTGAGAATCCTGGCAGAACTCCGCATTTCTCCCATGCTGCTCCTGGTGTTCAGTGAGATAAGTGCTTTGTTTCAGGGCTTGGCTATCCTCTGTTGCAAGGAGTTCCCAGCTGTGTGCAGCATGAGGTCATTCTCACATAGGGAGCCCTTCTTGCACTGACTTCGTTAGCTCTGGTCCTCCTTGGGAGGAAAGGAATTGAATAGTTTGTGTACTTCAAAGCAGAAGTGGCTAGAAATGTTAGGGATATTTTCACAGGTGGGAGAGTGATTGTTTCTCATCCTGAACTTTGACCTGTGGTGAAGTGGAGGCAAGGAGGCCAGGAGTCGCCTAGTTGGTAGAGCTCTAGCTCAGTGAAAGCCGTGGAGCTCAGAGTCCTGCCTCGGGGGTGTAATCTCTGCAGAGCAGGTGCCAGTCACCACAGAACTCAGATCCTCAGGCTCAGCAATGCTTTCCACATTGGTGGGGAGGGAAGGCTGGTTAGTATTATTGATTCAGCAGTGGTGAAAAATAGTTACCTGTTTGTTCCTGAACATGAGGCGGGTGGGGAGGGGAACATCACAGGCAGCCCCTCCCACCAGCCTTCCCAATATTTCACAGCATAAAACAGAGCTGTGTTGTTGCCCATGTTAATGTTGTCATAAAAATCCATTTAAAGTGATACAGCCCTAAATAATAAGTGTGGTTTTGGTTTATAGGAAAAACTATTTTTCTTCCCAGACATTGGCAAATGGCTTTAGCCTGAATTAAAGGCTTAGCTGGGCCTTTTAGCATCACATTTCATCATCTATCACTTTTTCAGTCCTCAGAGTAATAATCTTCACTGCCAAGGCCTGCCTCTGTTTTGAATTTGTATAAAGCATTAAAGCACTTGCCCCGAGGGAAGACTTGGCCAGAATGCTGCCAAATGACATTAGGGTATGGCAGGCCCTTTCTGTGTTTCAGATCTGATCATCATAAACCTGCTGTGTCTCTCTTTCCCATCCCCTCATCTCCTGCTGACATTACCCATATAAATAATTCTCGGAAGTGGCACAGGTTGTTACTGAAATCTTTTTTTCCCCTATTGATATTTGGCTTCCATGTCATGGCCCCTGCAGTTCCAAATGACAATTTAAGGTGAGAAAAGTGCTGCCATGTGGTAGGCTGCAAGGAGATTGGAAGGGTTGGTTATTAACTGAAGTGCTAGTTGGGTCCTGATCCTCACCTGTAGCCCTTGCTGTCTTCTTCCGGCCTATGTATTTCTGATCCCTACTTTTGGGATTGACACTTGACTCTTAATCTTCTTTTTGCCATTATTTTTAAATCTAACTTGTCACCAAAATCTATGGATTGAACCACTAAAATATCTTATCATTACCCTGTGTGTTCCATTGCACATTCTAGTCTCTGTGGGAAGAGTCCCCTAATTGGGCCCCCAGCCTTCAGTATTGCTTCTGCAGCATCGTTTAGAAACTAATGTCCCCATGTTGCTGCCCCCTACAGACTTTGCCAAGATGAAGTCCACAGTCCCTCCTGGTACATGCAAAGTGTTTAAGTTCTTGACTTGACCGTCCTCTTTAGCTCCTCTGGCCCTCAGCTTCACCACACTGCCCAGAAAGGCCCTGGTGCTCTTTGCCATCACTAGTATGTGTCAGAAAGTTTACTCCCATGAGCTTTCATGTCTTTTTCTAAAACTGTTCTTTTTCTTAAAGTATTGTTCTTTCACTTAACCTTTTGGAAAATATCTGTTTGCCCTTGAGATCTGTGTTACTATTCTTGTAGAATTTTCCTGAGTATAACTAGGTAGAGGGAGCTGCTTTGCTCTGTGAATTCCCTGTACTTTCCTTGTACTTCTAATAAAGTGCTTGTCAGACTGTCCTGGGAATACTTTCATTTATGCTTCAAGCCAACACTTCTGAAGTTTCAGGCAGGTGCTGTAGGAAGCACTTGCCGGGGTAAGCGGTAGACAGAACACAGGCCCTGTTTTCCAGCAGCTTGATATAAACCCAGAGAGCTGAACTGGCACCACATTGAAACTTGAACCTACATAAAAGAGTGATGAACCCAAGAAACACTAAATAAGTGAATCATATAAAAGATTTGTCCTTCTCATTTTTTAACTTCTTTAAAGACTATTGACTGTTTAAAGAAAAATAATGTAATTCTGTAGTATATAGCATATATACAGGTACAATATATGACAAAAAAGTACAACAAATAAATGGGGCAATACAATAAGAATAGGAGTTCTTATGCTATATGGGAAATGTTACAATTTAATATAAATTTAGAATGCAGTAAGTTAAAGATGCATATTATAAACAGTAGCACAACCATTTAAGGTATGGCTGATAAGCCAGAAGACATAAAATGAAATAACAAAGATACTTAATCGAACCAAAGAGGAAGGCGTATCAAGAAAGGAGAAGGACAACAAAGCACTTGGGCGGGTGAGGTAGGAGGATTGCAGTTTGAGGCCAAAGTAAACTACATAGTGAGACCTTGCTTCAAAAAAGAAAAAAAGGGAAAGAAAATAAGGAACACATAGTTAATGTGGTAGACTTAAATCTTCTATATCAAGAATTACATCAAATACAAATAGAGTAAATACTACACTTTAAAATGGAGATTGTCAAACTCTGTAAGAAAGCAAAATGCCAACTGTATGCTTTTTACAAGAAACACATTAAAACTGCATTGTGTAAAAGTAAAAAATAGGCAAAACTCATAGGTAAACACCAGTATTTAGAAAATTGATGTGGATATGTTAGTATGAAACAAATAGACTTCCCAGATAAAAGAGGGCAGTTTGTAATGATAGAAAGAGCAAGTTATCAAGAGTGCAAAGGAGTCCTAAATAAATGCATTTAAAAACCACTTCAGAATAAACTAACATATTGAAGGGAGAAATATATAATTCCTTATTACAGCTTAGTAGTTTTCTCTTAATGGTTGATAGAGCAAATAAATGAGGGGAAAAAGGAAATCTATTGCAAAGTCAGATAGTTTTGTTAGTCAACTCTACCTAATCATTATTTGAAGATCTATAAATGATTATATTTAAAATTTGAACGGTTTAAAATTACTGATATAGCTTCTACATTAGATAAAGAAAAGCAAAATGTACCCAGGGCAAACAGGAGGAATAACAGAGAGAAGAGTAGATATTAATGAAACAGAATATGAAAAGAAATATATAAAGTCAGTGAAAGCAACAGTGGTTCTTTGAAAAAATTAATAATAAAATTAATAAATAATAAATTGTAACCTGTCCAGTCAGGTAAATAATGAGGACCAATTATCAATAATTGGAACAAAAGAAGTGGTACCACTACAGATTCTACAGATACTGAAAGAATAAGAATAGAATATTTTGAAAATAATAATTTCAATAACGCTGACATCTTAGATAAAGTTGATAAATATTTTGAAGGTGATCTAATACTAAAATTGACACAAGAATAAATAGAACAGATGGATAGTCAGATATGAGTCAAAGAATTTAAATTCTTAATTAAAAACTTTCCATGAAGGAAATTTCAGGCCCAGATGACTTCACTGTTACATATATTAACCTTTTAAGCAAGAGCTCATATCACCTTTATAGAAACTCATTCAGAAAATGAGCAAGAGGAAATCCTTCCACACTCCCATTTTATGGAACAATCAGTAGATCTGATTTGCTGTCAGGCCTACTCAGAGTCATGAGGAGGGCAGAATGCTTTAGGTCAGTGGCATTTTGTGCACAAGTATAAAATATGAAAACAAAACATTATTCAAGTTACCTTTATCAGTATATGTAATGTAGCATGAACAATTCAGGTTTAAACTAAAAATATGTTTTATTTTTAATCATTGAAAATCAGCCATTGGAATTTACCACATTAGCAAATTAAAGGAGACATAGCATATTGTATCAGTTCCTGAAGAAGCATTCTTTGACAAATTCAGCACTTACTTGGGTGGAAACACTCCATAAACTAAGGTTTAGAACTGTTCAGCCTGAGGAAGGGCAACGTATAGAAACCCTACAGTTAATGTCACACTTCAGGGGAAAGTTTGATCACTTTTTTCCAAGACGAGAAACTGGGCACATATGTCCACTTTGCCACTGTACTTATTATTTTTCTTGCAGTTCTTACTAGAGCAGTAAGATAAAAAAGAATTAAAGGAATAAAAATTGGAAGTGAAGAAGTAAAATTATTGTTGTTTTCATACCTATCTTTGCATGGTATACATGTCCAATAAAAAAAATCCTAAAAAATCTACCACACCAGTGAAATTGTTGGAACTAGTCAATCAAGTCACCAAGATTGCAAGATACTACTTAGTATTAAAAAAGTATATAACATTTCTGTATACTAGCACCTAACAGTTTGAAAATTAAGTTTTGAAAATTATGTAATAAAAAAAGTCCCATGAAACACTTATGAATAAATTTCTAAAACTATAATTTCTACCTGAAAAATGACAAAACATGAAGAAATAATTGGAGAGGGATACCAAAATTATCAATTGGAAGAGTCAATTATTGTTAAGATACTCATTGTCCCAACACTAATTATAAATTTAATACAGTCTCAATCATGAGCCTTGTGTTTTTTAATGGAAATTGAGAAGCTGTTTTTATGAAATATTTTAAAATGGACTAGACTTAGCATGGACAAGTACTTGGCTAAAAGAACAAAGTCAGAGGATATAGGCTGTATATTTTAGACTTAATGTAAAATTACTGTAATGAGAAAGTGTTGGTGTAAAGGTAGACAAAGAGATTATTGGATTATAGTAGATAATATGGAAATAGTTCTGAATAATATTGCAGCAGTTGATTTTTTTTTTTTTTTCTGGTACCAGGGATCAAACTCATAACCTCATGCCTGCCAGGCAGGTGCTTAAGCCACTGAGCCAAACTCCCGGCCCAACAGTTGATTTTTTTAAAACAAGATTCAAAAAGAATTTCATAGTAAAGTTAAGTCTTCTTTTTCTCCTTGAAAAAAATGTAGCAGGAAATCTTTTGGATTTTAAGGTAAAAATTTTTCAGATGGGATCTGAAACAGCTAACCAGGCTGGGTGTGGTGGTGCACGCCTTTAATCCCAGCACTCCTGAGGCTGAGGTAGGAGGAGCGTTGTGGGTTTGAGGCCAGCTTGGGCTACAACGCGAGCGCAAGGCTGGCCTGAGCTATATAGTGCGACCCTGCCTCAAAAACTAGGGCTGGGAGTTTGGCTCAGGGCTTAAGCGCCTGTCTGGCAGGCACGAGGTTGTGAGTTCGATCCCTGGTGCTGCAAAAAAAAAAAAAAAAAAAGACAGCTAACCATAAAATATAAAACTGATAGGAGATGAATTTCACCAAGATTAAGAACTTGTGCTAGTTAAAAGGCAAGTTATTCTATAATATAACTTGTAAAATATCCTGTAATATTAGAACAAATATTTCTCATGGCATACAGTTATCAGGAAAGTGACCCATATCATTGATCTTTAGGGAATTACAAAACCACAATCAGATACCATTCTTTACCTGTTGGAATGGCAAAAGTTAGAAAAAGACCTGATAATAACAAATGTTGGTGGGAATGAGAAGCAACTGGAATTCTTATAACTTGTTTGTGGGGCTGTACCATGGGACAGCTACTTTAGATTATCGATCCAGCAGTGCTTCTTGATTTTAAACACATACCTCCCCAATGATCCAGCAGTTTTATGCCTAGATGTTTACTCAAGAGAAATAAAAATTGATATCCATAAGCAGACTCTTATGAGAATTATTGTAACAGCTTTATTCTTAAATAACTCTGAAGGAGAAACAACCCCAAATGCTTGTGGGCAGGTGAATGAATAAATAATTTGTGGTGCCAGCCATATACTGAAATAGTCCTCAGTCAAACTTCTGGTATGTGTAGCACCATGGAGCTTAGAATCATGAATGCAGATCAAAGGAATCTAGTCACACAAAAAACACTTATGATTCCATTTATACAGATTCCTTGGACAGGAAATCTTATCTGTCCTAAAAGCAATCTAAAGGTTGACTATGGGTTAAGTTGGGTTGGGACAGGGAGTGTCTGGGAAGGAATTCAGGTTACTGGCTACCCCAGTTTTCTGGGATTTCTCATACTTTACCTCGGATATTTTGGGAAATCCCTCAGTACTGGGCAGACCAGGATAGGCATTTCTGCCTTGATAAAATGTGTGTCTTGGTAGGGTTATGACTTCTATGGCTGTGGACAAATGTAAGACGTCATCAATCTGCATATTTCAGATTTGTGTCTTTCATTGTATGCAAATTATACCTTGATTTCAAAAATTTTTGATGCCCATATGTAAAATTATATATAGAATTGAAGAGAACACTTAATTTTTGCCAGGGTCTGGAATGATGTCATAGGTGTTGAACATGGTGTTAATTCTCGAATAGTGACCAGGGTTTTATCTCCTAGCCCTTGGGAGGAGCCGGGAAAATTCAGTGCATTTCTGATTTCCTCTCTAGATTTTGAGCTCTATGAAATCTAGAAAGAAATTGAGGTTCTACTTTTCTTAGAGACCTGTATATATTGTGTGATCTGGACTGTAGCAAAATTGACATGCATTTTGGACAGTGTTTGCAGTTTATGGCAGTGATGTGACACTGTGTATTATGAATTCATTGTTTTTCATTTGCTCACAGGTGAGGACTTTCTGTGTGCATGATGCCTGTTAGAGCTATATTCATCCCCAGAGGTGGCCTGTTTCAACACATCTGCATTACAGATGAAGCCCATGGAGGTTACATGATTTGCCCAGGCTCACATGGCTTGCTGGTGACAGGCCTGCATCTAGATATTCTGGCTTCATGACTGCTGAAGTATGGACAGCTGTCTTTTTGAGCCTGCATGAAGATTTAGGCTCATTTTAGTGCAAACAGAAGCCAAATATGTGTCAAACTATCACTAAAGCTGGCACTAATAGAATTACATATTCTATTTTTGTTTATTTGTTTTTTGTTTTTGGTACTGGGGATCAAACTTACAACCTTGCGCCTGCCAGCCAGGCACTTATACCACCGAGCTAAATCCCCAATTTTTCTTAGTGGTAATTCTTTTAAATGTTAGATAATTTTCTAGAAGAAGATGATGAAGAATTCTTCTTTAGTCAGGGTATAATATATTGCAGGGAGTGTCCAGGTATGTTGTTCATTTGCACTCCAGAGAGGCCTGGGGAGTGGTGTTACTACCCGTAGGTGTTCAGGAACTCACCTCATGGTGTCTGTCAGTGGATGGCAGAGGTATGGCTTCGACTGTGGACTTCTGGTCGTACTGAAGCTTTTGGTCGTACTTGTTCTGTGACCTGGGTTTTGATTCCTTTTTCTGCTCTAGCTTTTGTGAGAGACTTGTTCCTCTGGAAAAGTTTGTATGTCTCTCCTGGTTTCCAGTCCCTTGTCCCTCTCCACTTGTCATCTCAGCTCTACTACCCTAGTCAGGATGATAAGAGCATCAAATTAAACAATAGAGGCTGTTTTGTCTAAATTCCACAGCATAATATAATTGTGATGTGGAATCTTATTATTATTATTACCATTCTCCCTCTGGGGTGTACATAAGTCTCAGTTGACTTTTATTTATAGGATCAATGCCTGGTAATGTTCATAGGGCCTAGACTGAAATGACTTAGGCTAGGCTGTCCCTATCTGAACACAGAACTTCTTCCTCTCCTGAGGAACAATTTCTTTCTAGCCTGTTACAATAAATGATCCAATCTTAGACTTTTCTACTCTGAACTACGTGGAAAATAAACGCCTCTCAGGAGGATAGTGTGTAATAGTATTGCATTATTAGCAGAAATCATACCATCATACCTCTTCAGACACAGCATTTGCCCTCAGTCCTTTCTAGCCCCCACCCCTCACCAATGGGGACAGCTCAGCTCCGCAGGGTGTGTATACTCAGAGATTATGATAGACTGGTTTAAGGGAGAGTTTTATCATGGTAGATCTTTTTCAAGTTCCAGTGATCATTTATTAAATTTGTTTTTAATAAGAATTTGGAATTCTAGTGAACACTAAAATTTAGGACTCATTGTGCTAGTATCTGATGTTAAATTTTGATTCTGTGACTTATTTGATCAGTGATCTCAAACATCATTTTTCCTCCATCTTGAAATGGAGATAGCATTGATCTTACAGGTTCATAAAATTGCATGGTTAAAGATTAGATAAGAAGTGACTTGTGCAGTATCTGACACCAGCTAGATAGCTTAATGCCAGTGGTTATTGTTTTTCTTTTGGGTGCAGTGTGCACTCTATTGTGTGCCACATTTGGGGGATAAAGGGATGGGCCAGACCTTTAAACAGCTGGCCTTTCACACTTCTTTAGGAGTCGATGTGCCTCAGCATATCCTAGGCCGCCAGCATGTGGGCCTGCCTGCCCTCCTTATTGTCAGCTTTCTGACAGCAAGCCTTCTGAGTCACTGGAGTTTCAGTAGCATCTAGAGCAGTACCGGGCACAAGAAAAGCATCAGGATTGTCCATTGATATTGCATCAGGGACATGGGAAGCTTGCAGCAGGAGCTATGAAAGAATAGCTCACTATACATTAGGTCAGAGTAGGTGCAATGGGAGGTCTTTGTGTAGGTGAGTAGGAGAGGCAATTCACTTTCCTGAAGGTCAGTTGGTGATAACGTGGGCAGGGAGGAAGGCCAGTGCAGGGAGAAGTTGGGAACCAGAGTATAGACCTCAGAGGGACACATTGAGGGATGAAGCAGCCCTTGGAATGCAACCTGACTGGCTGTTAATGGGACATGCGGGAGCTATAACACATTGCATCCTTCATCTTAGCTTTAGAATTCAAGGCACAGGGAAGAGGAATAGCTAGCCCGTTGATATTTGTATCTGCAGGTTGCGCCCACTCACGGGGGAAGTATGAAGAAAGCTGCAGAAAGTATGAAGTTCAGGGGTAAAAAGAATAAGGTTTGAAGGCACATGACTTGAGTTGGAATTCCGACTGTACCATGTGGTGCAAGTCATGGAATTTTTATCAAATGAGGCCCCTTTTAGGTTTGTTGTGAGGATATTAAAGTAAAATCATGCATCACATATTTAAAGCAGGGTCGGAAGAGCAAGCGAGTGTGCTGACTGCAGAACTGGCTCTGCTTCTCCTTCCTGTCTCATTCTTTGTGGATGTGTTACGGTCCACACCTTTTCTTCATTTAAACAAGTCCCTCAGATGACTGGCACGTGCAGGAAGGAGCTTAGCAAATAACTGCACATGACATGGCATCTTGATGCCACAGAGGGAAGAAAGGGTTTGGAATTGTGATTGGACCTAATTCCTGACTTGGACAGGTCTCTGAGTTGCTCTGTGCTTTGCTGTTCTCACCAAAAGATGGTGGAAAGACTATTTATAAAGCAATGTGTTTCTCCCTCATTTGTTTTGTTTTTTGGAAGGCCAATGTCATTCAAACTTGTTATGTAAACTTTATGCCTCATGGAAGTACATTAAGTGGAAAGTGATTATCTGCTACAGTATTATCTCACAAAGACACCTGCTATTACCATTTTGACATAAATTTCTCCAAGTTAACTCATTTCTCTAAATGTACACTATGTTACTGCTATTTTTAAAAATAAAAGTAAAATATTAATCTTTTACAAATTAAAAATATATAATTAATATCAGTTGTCTTTCTGTATCAAGACATAGAATTCGCCTTATTTTTTTATAAATCATGTAGGCTATTCCATGGTATAGATATACCACAGTGCTTCAGTGATTTCAGTTTACTGATATTTGGATTGGGTTTTTTTTTCCTATTTCAAATAGTTTCTCATTAAACATTCTTATACATAAAAAATAAATCTTTGTACATGTGTGGGAAGTTTCTATAACATAGATTTCAATACTTTTTTCTTTTGATATACCATCATGGTATTTTCCTCCCCAATTTACACTCCTGAAAGAGTGAGTGAGTGTGCTAATTTCTTCCCTTCATAGATGGCATCTTTGTTGTTTGCACTTTGATGAGTATGAGAGATCTAACTATATTATTCATATTTTAATTTCTTTAAATTTTGAATAAGGTAAAATATATTTCTATATGTTTGTTGAATGTTTACCTTTCTACTGTATATTCCCTTATACATAATCTTATCCTAATTAAAAGATTTTTATTAATCTCATTTTATTGATTGCCAGGAACTTTTGTGTGCTAAATATTTTAACCTTATCCTAGTTTATCATTTATATTTTAATATAAATTATATTTGTGTTATAATGCAAGTTACCTTGGTGGCTTTTTGTTGTATACTTTTTCACTTTTGTATAGTAAGATTATTTTGTTCATAGTAGCTTTTGCGTTTCATATGTTGTTTTGAAAAATGTCCTCAACTCAGATTATATAAGTATTGTCCTTCATTTTCTGCTAATAGATTTATAATTTTACATTTTTACACTGAAATCATTTATCACACTCTTTTATGTTTGCATATGCTATGAGACTGAGAACTAATTTTTCACCATAAAAATCTGAAAGACAATGTAAAATGTATACCATTTCATAAATTTAGTTGTTATAACTGTTAAAAACTAAATTTTAATTCTTTATTTATATGGTATGATGAATGCATGCAAAAGTTGTAAGTAATTTCAAGATCTTGGTAAGTATTTTTAATTCACTATCAATGCTTTCCAGTATATGGCACAATTACATTTGTCTGACTGTGTCTGGCTCCTTGCAGCTTTATCAGCACTGCATTCTCTCTTCCTTTCCCTCTCCCTCTTTCCTTCCATCTCTCTTTTGCTCACTCTCTCCCCTCTTCCTTTACTTTCTTCTTGGAATAAATATTTTTTGCATTGTATTCTGTGCTAAGCACTGTCCTAGATATTGAACACCTAATAAAGGATAAAGTAAAACTCATGCTTAAAGAGTTTATATTTCATCAAGGAGAGATAGGCAGTAAGTATAAATATGCAGGGTAGTATGTGTACCCAGTAATGTAGACAACAAGCATAAATATGCCAGGTGATAAGTTTATAAAGAAAAATAGAGCTACATACAAGCAAGGGCCAGTCAGATGGCTGCTGCAATAATCCAGCAGTCACTGATCAGGTTCTGGATATACTGTGAAAGTGAGGAATTACACTGATATAGTTATGGCAGTGTAAAGATTTTGTTCTGAGAGGCTGAGAAAATGGAGATGCCATGTACCAAGATGACAGATTTGAGGAGAAGCAGGTTTTAAATTTTTTTTTTTTTTGCTGATTTAAAAGTGCAAAGTATAAATAAATACAAAATATTTTTCATTATTCTCTTCCCACTTACATTGTTTTTATCATACCCATGATAGTTTCTCCTGATCTTTGCTCATTGCATTTCCTACATGCATCATGACCTGGGCTATTATCTGTTTACCTTGACCTCCTGGTGTCTTGGCGAGGAGTCACATTCTTTTAACAGGGGCCCCATGTTTGCACACAGAGGCTATTTTAAACTGTAACCTGCTGGCTGTGGAAGCTGGGTGCTATTGATTCTCTGCTGAAATATTAAGGGTTTAATATTTTCATTTTTTTCAGGAAAAGTGTATTCTACAAGGAAAAAACCAACCAACCAAACAAACAAACAAAACCAAACTGAATCTAATTCCATTATGGTTCTGAGTCCTGGAAGGAATTAGGGAGTTTCTTTCTCCTGCTCCTCCTCCTCCATCTCCCCACCCTTGCCTGAAAATAGAAAGGTTGTTTAGACTCTGTTGTTTTGATTCAGACGCATGTCATTTTTTTCTGTAATTAATTCTGGATTCATAGGAAGTTGCAAAACAAAATATACAGAGAAATCCTGCATACCTTTCCTGTAGATTTCCCTACAGAGTTAAAACATATTCAGGTCTGTGATAGGAATATTTAGAAAATAAATATTGAAAGGAACAATTTTAAGAGCCAAAATAAGACTCCTTGTTGGTATTTTAAAGTATGACCAACTTTCTCACTTTTTAAAAACACTGTGTATCCATAACACAGTGTCTGTTATAGAGGAGGCATGATAGGCTGGGGTGGAGACTGGGGGAAGGCGCTGCTCCTGCAGAGCCGAGCTGGGCCCCCTTTCCACCTGGAGAGTTCATAATTCAGCATGGCCATCAGCATGACATCTCAGGACTTCTCAGGCAGAAGCGGGCTAAGTAAAGCCCCTTTCGCTAAGTGGAGAGAGACAGTACAGCCAGTGAGATCTATGCTGTTGGTTAGTGAGAAGAGTTGTACAGCCCAGAGGGACACCCTTACCTGAGGCCCTTAGCTTCACCCTTCTCCCGTTGGTCACCATCACGGAAGGCCCAGAGGAGACCTACCTTGGAAAACCTTTGTAAACTGCTGCCAAAGCCCATATGCAGCACCACACTCATCCTGAGACTACCATCAGTTTGATCAATTCAGACTCTTGTGTTGGAAGGATGTTGAATAATGGAATGTGTTTTCTATAACCCAGCCCTCACCTGTTGGCTTGTATCCTGAATTAGCATGCTTTGTGTTGTCTTTCCAGTGATGAACTACTGTGAGTCTGTGCAGGCCAGGAGCTAGGGCCCAGTCTGTCATGGACAGGAGCAGGCTTGATTTTGACTGTGTGGTTAGCACACAGAGTCCCTGGCTCTACTGTCAACCAGTTGTGTCCTTCCCAAGTGTCCTGCTCCTAGGGAGCTGCCTCATATTTTTCTTTCTCTGCTCACAGGAGTATCTTCAAGAGCCTATTCTAGGATACATGTTGCTTAAAATCAAGAAGTGACCTATATTGTAGTTTAATTTGGCATATTAATGTTATATGTTAGTGTTCATATAAAAATGATATTAAATATTATTTAACAATTAATAGAATATTTTATCTTTAAATATACTTGTGTATTTATTTTTATTTTAAAGGGAATAAAGCAACAATAAAATGAAACAAAACAGTGATAAGACAGTAAGAAATCTACAATAGGTACTATCTTGCATATTATTGTCCTCTAACTAGTTGCTCAGACTACTGGCTTTAGGCTGGCTCACAGGCAGGGGTTTAAATTCCTTCCTGATTCTCCCCAGTCCATGCTCTGGCTGGCTCACAGGCTTAAATATTATTTAGAGACAAAATTAAATTTTTTTTCTCTTTAATAAGTGTTATAAACTGGTTGTCATATTTAAGAACCCAATTTTATAAACATAAATTAAAAATAGGGATTGGATATTGAAAGATAGATTGTTCAGTATCAGTAATTGGTCAATTTCTTTTTGACCTTAGGTTTGGAATTCTTGCATTTTAAAGTTCTACTGGTTTGTTTGTTTAATCCTTGTAGAGTTTAATTTCTAAATAGCAATAATGAAACGTGATTTCAAGTTGTTATTTGCAAGTACTTATCTCCAAATAATCTTTTGTGAGTTTGGCTTGTCTTTATTCCCAAAAATGCAAAGCCAGATTGGAAATAGTCATCATTGTATGTAATCTGTTCAACAGTTTTTTGATGTTCTATAAGTTTTTTGATGTGCTACAAATGAATTGTGATTAGATGAACACAGCTAATACACTGACAGTCACCTAGTGGCAAAATTACAGCACCATTTTTATGCCCTTCATTAGTGTGTGCTCTTCATGGCTCTTTTCTCTAACCAATGGCCCAGTTTGAGTACAAATTGGGCAGTTTAACAGAACTTCAACCATATCTTCACCAAAGCTGCTGTGGGACTGTGTGTTTGTCAATGGAGAGAGAAAGCAGTGATGTAACTATGGCTTGAAGGGTTAATCTGATCTCCACTCTACCTTCCTATGCAAACAAGATTTCAAATGATTTCTTTCTTTCAGGATACCTTTATTGAAATGTAATTTTTTCTACCATGTATTTTACCCACTTAAATTGTATAGTTCAGTGTCTTAACAGTCGCGGTGTTGTTCAGCCACTACAACAATTAATTTTAGAACTTTTCATAATATCAAAATAAACCCACCCCCTATTAGCTTGTTCCCTTCCCCCTCCTCCTCTCCTCCTGCCCTAGGAAACCACTGATATATTTGCTATCTCTAAAGATTTTCTTATTCTAGATATTTCATATAATTGAAAGCAAATGACATTTAACTGGCTTCCTTCATTGAGTGTAATATTGCCACAAGTATCAGTATGTCATTTTTTTTTATTGCTGCTTCATTGATATAGCACTTCTTTGTTCATTACTTCTGTACATTTCAGTTGATTCTACTTTCTGGCTATCACAAACAATTTTGTAAAAATTTTTGTATAGATGTATGTTTTTATTTCTACTGGGAATAAACTCAGGAGTAGAATTGCTGAATTGTATGGTAACTCTGTTTAAATGTTTAAAGAATTGCCAGATTATTTTCCAAAGTTGGTGGCACCATTTTGCATTCCTGCCATCAGAGTGTGAGTATTCTGATTTTTGTACATCCTTGCCAGTATTCATTATTGTATGTATCTTTTAAATTATAGCTATTCCATAAAAAATCTTTAAAAATTAGATACAGACATCCTTCCTGCCTCGATAATGAGACCTCTCCTACGGCCTAGATAGCTATCAGTTAGCAGTAAGGAAATGCTTCTACGAATGAGTGGCCACCACTGCTATCTGTAGTGCTTTAGTAGCCATGTGTTGACTTGGGCCTTTTTTCTCCAGCCATCTTCCTGCTAGGACAAGCCTCCTCATCTTTCTGGGATAGTTGTCCCAATCTTCAAGTCATTTTGCCTTCAATCTTTCCTTTCTAATTCTTCCTCTCATCAGATGCCAAAGAGTTCTCAAACATACTATGTCTCTTATTTTCTTGAGGTCCTTTGGTGAGTCTTCATTGTCTGCAAGTCAAGTTCTGGCTGTGGAGCTTGACACACAAGGCTTCCCAGCTGAGCCAGCTTATTTCCTTTGTCTCTTCCCTTCTCTCATCTCCCCATTACTTGCTTTTCACTGCTGGGAGGAAACCTACAAAGTTCCTAGGCAAGCCCTACAGACTCAGCCCCAGAGTTACTGCACATGTACTTGCCCAGGCCAGAAACCCTGCAGATAGCTGAGGCCATTTCACATGGTCACCCTCCCAAGAAAGCCCTCCCTTTTCAGGGGTGCTCTCAAACCTCTGGTCCCTTCTGTGATGGAAGACTCGCTTCCTTTCCAGAGCCTCCCCTGACTGCCAGAATGCTTGTTATATGTTGCTGCTCCTGATGTTTTTCTTTGTTGATGTCTGAGTTCCTCTGACACTTTGGGTTCAGCATGCATGATGAGGATCAAATCCAGAGTCCAGATGAGTCCCTGGCACCGCCACAGAAGTTCTGGTCACTGAGTCTTCTCCAGAGCTCAGGGATCTGGGAAACCCATCTAGTGGCGGCAGTAGGTTAAGTCTCCCACAGTCTCGGCATGGTGGATGTGAGGATGAGATTCTATCACCAGAAAACATTTAGATTCTGTGTTCTATGTTTCTCTGAACTCAGAAAGAATTAGGGTTTCTTGACTGCCCTCAGACTTAATGAGAAAATTCTCCAGCCTCGTATAACTGCCAGTTCTTTCTGGAAAGAAGACAGTTTATGGAAACAGGCAGTGTCTTACAATTTAACAGACTGTATGTATTTGGCGCACAGTGCTTGTGGATATCAATACTTGTTTTAGTTTTGTGTTCACTCACTTTACCGTATTAATGAAGAATCTGCCTTAATTCTGGTCCTGGCCCTGGGGTTCTCTGGTACTTTCAGGTTTGGGTCTGAGTTCTTAGCGAATCAATATTGAGTAATGAGCAGGAAAATTTTGCTGCTCTACAGGCAACAACCAGGCAAATGATCATGTCTACCTTTTGTGTTTATGTGGGATTTTAGTTTTACAAACCACTGTCACTTATTTTTCCTCTTCCTTTGACTATTCCTGATAATTCTATGCATAGACATTTTTATTCCTATTGGGGAAGTGGAGAACATAACTTAGAGACGCTAACTGATTGGAATATGACAGCCATTAAACAACAAAACTAGCATTTGGAATAAGCTTTAAACACTATACTCCTTCACACTAATCGTGTTTGTTTTCAAATTGCATCAATGTAAAAAATTATAAACTAATACACAGTGTAGCTAATGTATTTGGCATGCATTTTTTTTGTTTGTTTGTTTTTGTTGGTACCAGGGATCAAACTCACAGTCTCACACCTGCCAGGCAGGCGCTTAAGCCACTGAGCCAACCTCTTGGCCCTAGTTTTTTTGAGGCAGGGTCACACTATGTAGTTCAGCCTGGCCTTGCTCACATTGTAGCCCAAGAAGGCCTCAAACTCACAATGCTCCACCTACCTCAGCCTCCAAGTGCTGGGATTAAAGGTGTGCACCACCACGTCTAGCCTTGGCATGCATTTTTATGAGTTCTAACATACATATAGATTCATATGTCTGCCACAGTCAGGATAAACAGCTGCATTATTTTTGAAAAACTTGACCATCATGCCCTGTATTGTATCCTGTACCTGACCCAACCTGTGAGGTCTTCTGTTGCTGGTGTTTATTTCCAGAGTATCATTTAAGTGCAGTTATGCCACATATTACTGGTTTTGAGATCTGTCCATGTGACTGAGTGATTCAGTAATTCTGTCCTTTTTATTGCTGAGTGGCATTTCCTCATACAGGAATACCACCGTTTATGTGTCCTTCATCAGCTGGAAGACATTTGGGTTGCTCCCAGCTTTTTGAGATTATGAACACAGCTGCTGTCAATACTTGGGTACAGTGATTTTAGGAAATGTAAGTTTTCACTTCTCTTGAGTAAATACCTGGAAGTAGGATTACTGGGCTACCTGGTCAGTGTATTTTTAATTATTTAACTTTATAAGAAATGGTCAAACTGTTTCCAGAGAGGCAGTAGAGATCTTTATTCCAACTAGCAGTGTGTAGGTGTTCTGTTTGCTCTGTTTCCCAATTAACTTGGGGTACTATCTGATTTAAATTGTAGCCATTTTATAGGTTTGTAGTGTTATTTTATCATGGCTTTAATTTGTATTTCCATTGTAGTGAAAGGTAATATTTCTTCCTTTTTTTTTTTTTTTTTTTTTTTTTTTTTTTTTTGTGATCCTTAGTATCCTTTTGGCAAAGTGTCTTTTGAAGTCTTTCTCCCAAATTTTTCATTGTTTTATTTGTTTTCTTACTGTTGAGCTTTAAATTTAAAAAAAAATTATTATTGATATAAATCTTTTGTCTCATTTGTAATTTTTTTCTTTTCCTTTTTAAAAGCTGTAATAATAATCTTGGCGAGGTGAATCTTAGCTTTAAGGTGACAACATTAAAAAGTGAAAAAGTATATATGCTCTAGACATATTTGGGAGATAGGATTTACAGGACTTGGTGGTTAACTGCATTGGGTGGTGAGAGTGACTTCCCAGTGTGAATTCTCTGATGATGAGCAAGATGTGCATGTTGCCTGAAGGTTTTCTTGCATTCTTGACATTTGTATGGTCTCTCTCCAGTGTGAATTCTCTGATGTTGGGCAAGGGATCCACAGTAACTAAAAACCTTTCCATAAACACTACATTCATTAGGTCTTTCTCCAGTATGAACTCTCAGATGTTGCACTCTGACTGAAGGCTTTCCTACATTCCTTATATTCATAGTGTTTTTCTCCAGTATGATATTGAACCAAGTTTGATCTGTGGCTGAAGGCTTTTCCACATTCTGCACATTTATAGTGTTTCTCTCCAGTATGAATTCTTTGATCAAGAGTAAGGGATGACCTCTGGTTGAACACTTTTTCAGTCATTACATTTCAAAATGTAATGTATAGACATTTTTGGTTTAATAGTCATTAAATTTGCTTTAAAGTTTTTCTTACATGTGTCATGTTTATATACTTTCACCTCTTTGGGGATTATCTGTTGTGCATGAAGGAGTATGTTCTGATAGAAACTTGCCCAAGATTTATTATATTCTTGGTCTCTTTCTTCAACAAAAGCTTCTGTATATAGGATTATCTCTTCCTTAAAACATGGATTTTGATTTCCTGGTTGCCTCTCAAAACTGTTTTCATATTTCCAGTCTTCTCTCAAACTGGAGTACTTAAGGTCACAGCTTGTAAATCTTTCTATTATCTTCTGGGATGACTGTTCTTCATAAAGTTCCTGCTTTGGTGTTAATTCTTCAGTATCACACACAGATTTCCAACCTGAACTCAAGCCATTTGTTAGCTCTCTCTTCACCATTCCCAGCTCTTTTTCTTGTTCCAGCAATAATATCACATGGCTTAGAAAAGCAAAGACCCAGTGATACCAAGATCCTATAATTCTCCAACATCACATTACTATACAAATGCCTTTGAGAAGATTCCAGACAATCCCACTTCTCTTGGGAGAAGTCTACAGCCACATCTCTGAAGGTCACTAACACCTGGTACATGGCTTTAAGAAGCCCAACAGCCATTTTTTCTTCTTCTGGGCTCTTCCTTTGAGAAATGGAAGTGACCTCAGATGACTGAGGTGGGTAAGAGAATATGAGAAACTACACCTTCCTTGCATTAATTACCAGGCCAGACTTTTTAGGCTTTTCCCTCCTCCTGCTGCAACCTTCCCTCCAATAGAGAGGTAAGAATGGAGACCCGGAGAGCCACAAAGGGACTGGGTACAGGCTGCCAGGAGATTCACAACCCAGCACTCCCACCAGAACCAAACTGTGGGAAAAGCCTGCTGCCTCCCTGGAGGCTCAAGGAAACTCATTGACTCAGGCCTCAGCCATTGCCCTGAGTTAAAGGGAAACCAGTTTTAAGGGGGCCTGAAAAGATGAACTCTGGTTGCCTCAGTTCCCAGAGGACACAAAGGGGACAGCGGCCCCTCACTTGTAATATTTTTGATTCTGTAGTTTATTATTCATTCTCTTCCCAGTATCTTTTTAAATATAAAGATTCTTCTTTTATGAGATTTTTTTTCTCCTGTCTTTTTGAGATAGGGTTTCGCTATGCAGTTCAAGCTGACCTTGAACTCACTTTGTAGCCCAGGCTGACCTTGAACTTAATGATCCTCCTTGTCTAGGCCTCCTGAGTGCTGGGATTATAGGTGTATGCCACCATTTCCCAGCCATCACACTATCTTTTGCAGACCAAAAAATTTTAACTTCATTGAAGTCTAATTTAACAATTTTGTTTTTATAGATCCTGATTTGGTTTTGAACATTTTTCTTTTATGTTTTCTTGTTAATATAACTTTGCTTTCCATTTATATATGTATTTTGAGCAACTTTTGCATACATCTTGAAGTTTATGTTATGTTTCTTTCCCTCCTCCTCTTGCTCATTTTCCTCCTGAGAATGTATGACTAGCTGCTCCCATAATATTTGTTGAAAAGACTATCCTTTGTCCATCGAATTCTCTTCTACCTTTTCCAGAAATCAAATTGCCATATCTGTTTAATTCTATTTTCAAATATTCTGTTTGGCAGAACCATGTTCTTATTCTTTTACCAATGCCACACAGTCTTGGTTAGTGTAACTTATATTAAAACAAAAGAATTGGTGTAGTCCTCCCAACTTTTTCCATTCCTTTTAAATTATTTTGTCTATCCTAGTTTCTGTGTATTTCCATATAAATCTTCAGATAATATTATCTATAAATATAAAGTGTCCTTCTAGCATTTTTATTGAAGTTGTTTTAAATCTATAGATTAATTTAGGAAGAATTGGTAAGTATATTGTGCCTTCTAATCTATGAACTTTGTATACATCCTATTTAGTTAGGCATTTGATTTCATTCATTAGCATTTGGTAGTTTTCAGTACTCAGAATTTTTTCTCTTTTTTAAATTTTTATTTTTTATTACTACATGTTTGCAATACATAATGGTCACAGTCCTCTTGGGGGTGGTTGGTGTATGTGCATAACACTTCCGCTTCTTCTCCCTCCTCTGTGTCTCTTCTTCCCACTCCCATTTCAGCAGTTAGAGAATTTAAAAAATGAAATTAAGGATTTTTTTTGTAATACTAGTTTGTTGAGTAATTTTTAAAATCATGGAAGGAAGTTGAATTTTGTCAAATGATTTTTCTGTATTAAAATACACGTGGAGGTTTATTTCTATAGTCATGAGGGATATTTGTAATGGCTTTTATTCTCTGTCTAGTTTTGGTGTTACATAGTGCTAGTGTTTATAAAGTGTTCCTTGTATTATATATTTTCTGGAAGAAATTATATAGAATTATTTCATTTTTAAAATGTTTGGTAGAATTTGTCAGGAAATAATTTGGAATGGGGGACTTCTTTTTTCAGCGTTTTTTAGAAAAAAAAATACATGCAACTTAATAGATCGGGGACTTTACAGATACCTTATTTTTTCTTGGATGGATTTTGGTAGCGTGTAACTTTCAAAAAATTTGTTCATTTCATTGGCATTGTCAAATTTATGTGAGTAGAGTTCTTTGTAATATTTTCCTATTAACCTTTTAATGGCTTTGCTGGCTGAAGTGGTATTCCCTTTTTTATTTATGATATTAATTATTTGTGTCATCTCTCTCTTTTCCTTTATTATCACAGCTAGAAGTTTATCACTTACACTATACTGATCTTTTAAAATAATCAAGTTTTTTTTAGTTTATTGGTTTTCTGTGTTTTTCTGTTTTCATTTTTCCTGAATTTCTGCTCTTTATTGTCTTCCTGTGCTTCTTAGGAGTTTGTGTTCTTTTTGTGTTTAAGATTGCAACTTGTTACTTTGAAACCTTTCTACTCCTGTCATGCAACTGTTAAGTGCTATAAAATTTCCTCTAAGCACTGATTTAGTTGTATTCTACCAATTTTGGCACACTGTACTCTATTTCTGTTCACTTCAGATTTTTTCTAATTTCTATTGAGACTTTCCCTTTGACCAGTGGGTTATTTTGAAGTGCATTGATTGATTTCCACATATTTTTCAAGTATCATAGGTACTTTTTTCCCACCAACTTCCAGACGGACCCTCTTTTGGTCTGATAACATACTTTGCATGTTTCTTATTCTCTTAAGTTTGTTGAGGGTTGTTTTTCATGGGTTTGAACGTGGTCTGCCTTGATGTGTGCTGCTGTGCATTTGCAAAATATATGCCTTCCGTAGTTGTTGGCTAGCATATTCACTAAGTGTTAGTCAGATACATGTGGTTGGCATTGTGTATTTCTCCTATGTTTCCTATGATTTTATAACCTGTTATTTTATGTTACCAAGAGAAGACTGTTGTCTCCAGCTATAAATGTTGTTTATCCATTTATCCTTTCAATTCTACTTTCCCTCATGTACTTTGAAGCTCTAGACTTAAGGGCACACACATTAATAACATTATGTATTCTTGGTAGATTCATACTTTTATCATTATATAATATCCCTCTTTATCACTGCCCATTTTCTGCTGTGGAGTGTCCCCTGTGTTACACTTTTAATCATTACATAGCTTTTAAACAAGTTAATAGGAGTTATCATTAGCCGGATACTTATTATTATTATTGCTCTCTTTTCTTTCTTCTCATTCTATATTTTCTTGTAGTGTTATTGCCCTTTTCTCTGACAAGACTTCGTTAACATTTGTTTTAGAGAAGGTTTGCTGGGAACTTAGTGTGCCAGCCTACCTTCCTGAACTTCTTGATGCATGTTTATTCCTTAAGGACATTTCACTGGGTATAGAGTTCTAGATATTTTAAAGGCTTTTAGCACTTTGAAATGATGTTTAAAATCCTGTGTTCTTGATAGTTTCTGATGAGAAGTCTTCAGACTTTTAAAAATTGCTCTTTTCCTTGCATAAAATGTATTGTTTGCCCTAACAGCTTTCCAGATCACTTCTTTTCTTCAGCTTTCTACAGTTTGATGGTGATGTTTCTAGGCAAAATTTCTTTACATTCAAAGTGTTTTGAGTTTGATGAGCTTTCTGAATCTGTTTATGACTTTTGCCAAATTTGTAAGATTTTCAGCCATTATTTCTTCAAAAGCTGCATTTTTTTTTGTACCTGAATTTTCTATAACATAATTGTCAGGATGGGTTGTTTTCTTTTTTCTCCCCCACCCCCAACATTGGGCTACTTTTTTCTAATCGTTTTTTTCCTCTTAGTTGTTGTTCTTACTGGATGATTTATTTGTATATCTACCTTCAAATTTTCCATTTTATTTCTTTGTGGTCCAAAACCACATTTTATGTGATTTCTATTATTTTGGAGTTCTTAAGATCTGCCCCCCCCCCCCGCCCCGCACTGTGGCCTGGAATATGGTTCTTGGTAAATGTGGCACATATGCTTGAGAATTACGAGTGTTTTGCTGTATTGGGGTGGCGTGTTCTCCGAGTGCCAGTCTAATCCAGGTGGTCAATGGCATTATTTATTTATTCTACATCCTGTCATATCTTATGTCTGCCTGTCCTCCAGTTGCTAGTATGGTTTACCATCTGGTGAATTTTTCAGTTCAGTATATTTTCAGTTTCTCTTCATTCATCTTTGGACCTTTTTCTTTCTATGCTGCAGTTTTCCTCATTTCTTTTCATTTGTTTCAGGCATGCCCACATTTATGTCTTGAACTGTGTTTAAAGTCTTTTCCTGTAGAACAAGCACCTCCGGTTTCTTGCCTGTTGATTGTTTTCCCTTGGGAGTTACTGTTTTCCTGTGTTGTGTTTTGGTTTTGTTTGTTTGTTTTTCAGTTATATTCTGTATATTTAAATATAATCTTGTGAGATATTGGAGTCTTGTTTGAGAAGAATGTAAATGTTTTTGTTTTAGCTGATAGTCCATGGGGGGTTTTAGTTTTGTTTTTGGCACAGACCCAAATGCCTCATGTGGCCTGTGCTGCCTCTTCAGTTTCTAAGCATCTGTGGTGCTCTCTGGACCAGCCCCCTTGTGCCACCCAGGGCATCTCTTGGAGCTCAGGTTTCAAGCCCTGGGTCTGCTGGTCAGGATCTGATTCGCTTTGTTGTACTCCATGATGAGACCAGGAGTTCACGCATATCTTTGTCAGACTGCTCTCTCAATCTCTCTCCTATCTCTTATCTCCCAAGTACTTTCCAAGAAGCCTCCATTTTGTATGTGCCTGCTGCAAAACTATAATTCGAGCTCCCCATTCTCTGTGTCTAATGTGGGACTAGTTGACCAGAAGCATGGGGGTGGGGGGAACCAAAGTGGAGGTAGTAGGTACCCTGGCTTGGGACCTCAGCTGCTGATCAGGGAGGTCCTGAGCTCAGAGTGCTACCTATGACTGGGCTGGGACAAAGGTAGAAAAAGAAAGGGAAGGCCAGGGATGCTTCTTTTTCTCCCTTCGTGGAACCTTCCCAACTAGTTGGACTAGGAAGGAAGGCTTCTGTAGCTCTTTCTGCCATCCCTAGTGTACATCCCTGAGCTGCCAAGGAGCAGTTTGTATCACCAAGCTGCAAGGGCATACCCTGTAGCCCCAGGGTGTACCCCAAAGCCCCTGGCTACTTTTTAGTTCAGGCCTGTTACAATAGTGGGCAATGGGCCTCATTCTCTGTTCAGAACTTTGATTTGTGTTTCCCTACTTTGATTCACCTTCCGCAGTTTACTTTTGAGTCTTTAACTCCATCCATTCTAGTTATGATTCATAGAAAGAACTCAGTTGCAGTCAGAAGGAGAGACAGGATAGATTGTGCTTACTCCATATTTTCCAGAATTGGAACTCATCTTTTTTTTCCCCTGTACAAAGCAATTCATGTCACTCATTTGCTCTCAGAATATCTTCCCATAATGCTTAGAATATAATCAATATTTTTCTGTGACCTTTCCTTTGTCATTAATCTTATGCCTCTCTCTTCTTCACTTGTTCCATGATCACACACTGTGGTTTAAGATTTTTGTATAATCACTTATTCTTTCTGGAAAGCTCTCCTCGTAGACTGTCACAGGATTACTTTCTTGTCGTTTAAGGCTCCGGATAACATGTTGTTTCTTCAGAGAGGTCCTTGTTTGGCATCAAACCTGAAGTCAGTTTTTAAAAAATTTCTGTTGATATTTTCAGGAGATATTCTTTATTTTTAAGAACTATTTGCATTATACTAGTCTTGCGCTTTGCTATGTATCATAGCCTACTTTTTACACTAGCTGTTACCATGACAACCAGATTTATGCAGGTGTAACCTGAGAGCACCTTACTTCAGCCATACTGAACATCTCTTCCTTTCCGAAATATTCTAAATGGCTCATCTGGGACAGCAGGATTGGATGAGCAAAGGTACCCGCTCTGCACAGGGTATGTGTAAAGTATGAAAGTTAACCCCACTGGGGAGAGCTTGACCAGAGAGAGCAAGCGTTGGTGGAAAAATTAACTCATCTGCTGTGTACACAGGCATACAGTTCTGAAGAATGGTTCTGTAGTACCTCAGAAGGCCCAAGGAGTTAGAGCCCCAGCTACCCCAGGGTAACCAGTTCAATACCACATACCAGCGAAGTGTTGGTGTCTGTCTCCCTCCTGCTAGTCTGTTCTCACCACCCTACCTTCTGGGCTCTTCCCTAAGGACTGGCTCCATCCAAGCCCGTTGTCAGCTCTGCTTGTGGGTAAGACCTAGGCTAAGACAATAGTCTAAATGACTTTAAAAATGTTTCTTATAAAACATTCCAACTGTAAGAAATAACAAGAGGTCAAGGGGCTATCAATGTATCCACCAGCAGATTTGTCAACATTTCTCTGTATTGTATTTGCTGTATTTTAAATTTAAGGACATAAAATGTATCGTGAAAGTTCTGTGTATTCCTCTCTAAAACGGTTTCTCTTCTTCACTTACCAGGCCTGATTATTCTTTTAAGTTGATGTCTATAAACAATAGAGACTTTAAAAAAATTGATAGACATGTTACTTTATGCTATCTTCAGTATCTTTGTCCATTATTAACACAAGATTTATCTGTGGTAAAGTAGATAGTTCTCTTAAATTTGTTTTCACCTTTGCCTAGGTTTTATTTGGGAACTCTCCCATCATATCCACTTTCCAATTGATGTATACTTCATTAAAAACAGTTCTTTACTTTTATAAACCATGTTGTCATGAACACCCTATATGAGTATTCAGTGAACATTTCTGAATGTGTCCTGCTGTTGCTGTCTGAAGTGGATCTATTAGGTCAAAGTTTGCTCATCTATGGTATGACTAGATAGTCTCCATTTCCACTCAGAAGGATTTGTAGCAATCTGTTCCCTGCTCACAGTGGGGGAGACCCCCTCATCTGTTGATAACATACATCTTAGTACTGAACTATGATTCAGATGGTTCCGGTAGACTGAATAGGAAATAGTATCTTAGAGTTTTATTTCTGTTTTTCTGGCTACTAGTTGAATTGAGCTTCTGTTCCTATTTATTGACCTTTGGATTTCCTGTAATTTCAGTTGTCAGTTCCTGTCCTTTGCTTAATTTTCTACTGAGTTATTTCTTATTGATTTACAGGCATTTTCCATAAATTCAGAATTCTAATTTGTCAGCTTAAAGTAGTGCAAATACCCTTTCACAAGCAACTTGTCTTTGCTTTCGTTTTTAATGTTTTCCATTAAAGTTCTTTATTCTAATGCAGCCAGACAGTTTAGTCTTTTTTTTCCTTCATGTTTTACATGTTTTATAACTCATTTGAGAAGTCCTTCTGTCTTTCTAGGTCATGAACTTACCAACTATTTTTTAAAAATGTTTTATTTTTTTTTATTTAAGAGTAGGAAAATTTATTACAGATTAGGAATGGGGACTAGAAATAGCTCCTGAGAGACAGGAGGGATCCTGAATAGGTTTCCCAAATGGTTTTAAAGTACTGTTTTTTTATGTGTAGATAGTATTCAGTCTACTTTGAATTTATTTTGCTCATGGCGTGAGTAGGGTACACTTTCGGTCTGTCTGTATCATCATTTGTCCCCAGCACTGCTTATTGTATTCTTTAATTAATCAGCATCACTGTCTTAGTTGTACCTCTGGCTCCCTCACGTTCATGCTTCTACTTCTGGGCTGTCTTTTTTTTCATTCATGTATTTTTCTACTGCTGATCCAGGACTATCTCTAACTTTATAACAATTTTTGATACCTAGTAGGCTAAACTCCTTCCAGAGATTTCCCTTATTATTGTTGTGTATTATATTTTTGGCTCTTTGAATAAAATTCAAAACAGCATGTCATATTTCCCCCAAAATAAGACTTTGTTGGGAATCTGTTATCGAATTATATTAAATTTATGTAATTTTTGAAAATGATGACTTCTGTGGTAGTCCCCTTTTGTGCTGGGGGAAAATACCTGACATGCATAACGCAATGAAGGAAAGGTGTATTTTGACTCATGATCTTAGAGGTCTGCGTTTGGCCAGCTCAGCAGACGAAAGCTGCTCACCTCATGGCAGCAAGAAAAGTAAAGAAAGAGACAGAGGAAGAGAGCCAGAGAGAATGAAAAGGGCTAGGGACAGAATGCCCCCTTCCGAGGCATGCCCTCAGTGACCTAGTTGGTCCAGCAGGGCCAAATATCCCATTAATTTCGATCTCATCTGTGCCTTGATCTGTTAATGAGGTTACTCCCTTCATGATCTAGTCACTTCTGTAGGCCACTTTGAACCTGTTACCTTGGGGTTCGAGCCCTCAATATATGACTCTTTGGGGGTCACTTCATATCTATACCATAACAACTTCTTTTTAAAAATATTGTCTTCCCATTGTTGAATATAATACATTTCTGTATTTATTTGTCATCTTTTCTATCATTCTATAGAACTTTATAATATTCTACGTAAGTGTATTACATTTTGTAACATTTATTCTGATCTGCATTGTAGACTACATTAGTATTATAAATTCATTTTATTACAAATTTTACCTTGTAATTGTTTTTAGTTAATATATAGAAATATTGATTTTCTTGTTTTAAACCTTTATTCAATAAGCTTTTTGAATCTTATTTTTGCTAATTTCACCTCCAAAAGCCAAAAATATTTACTGTTTTACTTTTAGTACCAGTTTTACCACTATACACACTGTACAATTTGCATAAAAGCAGAGATCCTATCTTTCTTGTTCACTTCCGTATTGCAAGGGCTTAGAACAGTCTGTAGCACATAGGAAGGACTCAACTGATGTTATTTTAGGTCAGTTAATTGGTAACATTTTCAATTCCAGACAGAGAAAGCAGTGCACATCCACCATACTAAGATAGATCACATGAACTGCTTTTTCTGACAAAGTGTATTTCCCTGGTAGTCTGATTCTCTCCCCCAGCTTGACCCCAGTGTCCCACAGCAATTGTGCTGTGCTGTGTAACTGGGCCTTTGCTCCCTTCTCTCTCTTACACCCGGCAAGTCTATCTATCCTACAAAGGCTTGTTCTCATCCTAGTTCTTCCAGGAAGCTTTCTCGGACTCCCTGTTCTTCAGAAACATGAATCCAGAAAAACAAAAGCAAAAAACAAACAAGAATTAAAAGTAAACTCTGTGCTCAAATAGAGCATGAACCTTAAAGAAAATCAAAGTGATGTGGAAAGATACACAGAGCAAATGATATTATAGTGGACCCAAAATGCTCCTACAGTCTGGGAAGGGAATTAATTTATGAGTAACAGATAGAAAACAAAGATCCACCAATATATCATCATGTCAGCAATTAGAAGGAATAGAAACACTGGGTCCAGACGCCCCCACACTCAGACAGTGAGTCAGAAAAACAATGAGAACAAAAATGTACTGTGTATTGATGCTGCTCATTCTGGTGCAGTTTCCTAAGTATTGAGTTCTGCAAGTGAAAACAACATTTATTTGAGTCTTTTATTCCAGGCTTAAAAAAAATCACCTCAATTTCCCCCTCTGATAAATGTTGTGCATGTTTCCATTGCTGATGAAAGATTTTGCTGTGATTAAAGGTTTTGTGAAGTTATGACACAAGCAGAATAGGTCTTCATTCTTGGAAGCTCATTTTTCTGTGAGCTGCGTAAGGAGACCTCTTGTAGGCAGCTGTCAGAACTAATGAGTATTTTTCAGGTGCTGAAACTCTGGGGCATTCACTGCCACCCAGAGCTCCAGAATCAGCCAACACGAACCTGTCATTTGAAGATGGGCAGCACCACATCGACACCATAGTTTGCCCCCAAAACGGTGACGCTGTGCTTCTGCCTTCATCCTCTCTTCAGAGGTCACACATGCATGCCTTGAGAAATTGATACTTCACAGAAGCCCTGTGGCCTTTGATAGGGTACATATCTGTATACATGAATGTGTGTGAGCCCTGGGTATACTGGAGATATGTACCTCAGTTCCTTTTCTGGAGAGAATAGTGGATGGGTGTGGCCTTGGAACCAGATCCTTATCCGCTGTGAAGGCACAGTATCTTGAGCTCTAAGTCTGGAACCCTGGTCATCATCCCCATGCCTTTGTCCCCTTCTAAGCCTCCTCTTCCTCGTGGCAAGTGTGGCATTGATGGCTGCCTTTAAGCACTGTGGAGATTGAACTTCAAGGTGTGGCAGTGAGGTCAGTCCTCCTCCCCTTTGGCTCCGCTTTCCCACCAACTTGCAAAGCCTTACCTCCACTTGAGGGGTGCATTTGCAATTCAAGTACCTTTTGAAAGGTCATGTTTTGAAGTCACACAGCCTGGAAATGACCAGAGCACAGATCATTGCCTGATTACCACCCCCCTGCAGTTTACCCCGCTCCTTTGAGGAGGAAGGACAGTGCTTCTGCTCAGTCGCTGTCATCTTTGTCTACTGTCATGGCCCTGGCCATGCTGTTTAAATCAGCAAACATTTATCGATTGCCTATCACAGGCAAGCTATGATACTTAATATTTGGAGTACTGTGTTAGGTTTAGGCAAGCATACAACTGTAATGGAAACCTAACAAATAGTGACTAACACATGTGTTTTGGGCTTTTTAAAAATATTTCACCCATATAGCTAATAAGTGTAGAGGGAGGAGGCAGTGTGCAGCTGTAACAGCTGCTCTGGATGCCACAGGTTCTCGGGCTGCTTCTGGCCCCACCTCTGCCATCTGCAGCCTGGGGTTTTCTCCTCTTTGTCTCTGAATGGCTGCTGAGTTTCAAGGCAATCAATTCATTTCTAGGGTGGAAGAGAAGGGAGCATGGAGGCTATGGGTAGAAGCTTTCCCCTCTCAAGGCAGTGTCCTCTGTCTAGCATGAAAGTCTCCAAAACCTGTGTCTTGTTGGCTAGAACTTTACTGCATGCACCACCCTGTTGCTACAAGGAGCAATGGGAACTTGACTGTTTGTCTTTCCCCACCTCCCAGGGAATGAGGTTCCAAGAGGGTGGTCAGTTAAGCTGTGTCATAGTGGTATGTGTATAAGCATTCATAATCTAGTTCTTCATGTTTTGTTTCCCACATCTTGCTTGCTACCTGATAGCCACAGAGGTCCTATCTCAGCAACAAGAAAAGTAACTAATACACACTTTTCTCTTTGCTGAGACAGTTCCTCACTTGGACATCACCTTCACTGGGTGACACCATGTGCCAGGTATGTGCATGATATTACTTGAGCTCAGCTTCTAGTTCTTGCCATATTCTGAGGCTTGGAGAATTGAGTTGCTTTCCAAGGTTACTTGTTTTCTAAAGGCTGAGTGGTAAGCATAGGTTCCTAGGGGCAAGGAGGAACCTGATGCACAAACTCAATGTTTACAATTCACATTCATATTCAGAATGAGACTCAGTAATCCTTTGTGTTCAGGGGCTTTTATGAAAAGGTAAATCACACTTCTGCATATCTTCAAAGGATAGGAAATTCTCAGAAAAGAGAAAAAGGCAAAGTTATTCCTCTTTGGCTGTCAAAGAATTCTGAACTTTCTCTTGTCTTTGCACACAGTACCCGACAGTGCCACCTGCTCCTGGACGTCTTCAACTCCACAGAGCACGAATTGACAGTTAGTGCCAGGCGCAATGAGGAGCTCATCCTTCATGCCGGCGAGTGCCAGCGGTAAGTGCCCTGTGAATAGAGAGCCAAGGGGAAGTACAAACTAGCCAGGAGCATGACCAAGACAGGACAGAGAGCATACCAGCAGAGAGCATGGCCAGGGCTGTGGCATGTCCCTGAACAGGCAGAGCTTACTGATGATGTTGGGAAGATGCAGGGCTTCTTGGTTGGGCCCTGGCCACTCCTCACACCAAGAAGCTGTGCCTCCAACCCCCACCTGCATTTCAGGGGAATACTCCTGTAGATGGAATTATGGGGGAAATAATTTTAAAAAATTTAATTGCAAAATACTTCAAATGTACAAAAAATAAACTAGTGTACCTATATACTAGACTTAAGCATTTTTCTATATTTGCTCCAGATATCTGTCTCTCTGTGTCTTTCTGTGTTTTATTTTAAAGAAATATCATGTTTTATTTTTTTAAACAGCTGACATTAACATGATTAGTCTACAGGGAAATGTAAATTCAAATCCAAACTACAGTGAGATTCAATCACATATTCATCAGAATGGTAAAATTAAAAATGACAACAATGACTATTGGTGTCTATGTAGAAGCAATGGGAACTCTCACTCCTTGTTGGTAGAAATATGAAATAGTACTATCACTATGAAAAAAATTCTGTCACTTTCTTAAAAAACTAAACATATCCTTTCCCCAGTGATTCTGATTGTAGTTATTTAGTCAAGAAAAATTAAAACATACTTGATTATAGAAAGGCCTATACGATAATGTTCCTAAACCAAAAAAGAGAAAGAACATTAGTGATCCTTACCAAAGAATGTATAAAAACTTGTGGCATTGTCCTACAAACAGTAGTACCACAAAAGAAACATGAATGAATTACTCATCTAAGAGAGCATGATAAATCTCAGGAGTATTATGGGGAGTCAAAGAAGCCTTATCCCAAGGATATTGTATGGTGTGATTTCATTTATGTGACACCCTAGAATGAGCAAAATCTGTCTATAGTGGAAAGAGTGGAAAGAATTAGGACATCAGTTAGTTATCTCTGAGGGATTGGAATAGGTTTGACACACAATAGGCAGAAGGTAACTTTATGGGTGATGATCAGTTGGGATAAATTCTTAGGGGTTTGAGTTACATGAGTGCACAGACTTTTTAAAATCCAGCAGATGTTCGCTTCTAACTTATACCTTTCCCTATGAGTGAATTTTACATAAAAAGAAAAAACGGTCAACAGATTGTGAGCTTTGTTAAAGATATCCATGCTGAAGGATTTGGGGTATGTCTTGGTTATTTTCTTATTGCTGGAACAAAAGCCCTACACCCACAAGTTACAGGAGGAAGGGTTCATTTTAGTTCACAGTTTATAGAGGTTTCAGTCCATAGTTGGGTGGTTCCAAGCCAGAGAGGCATGGTGGAAGGGTACGGCAGAAGAGAGACAGTTTACGGCATAGCAGGCAGGAAGCAGTAGCTTTGCTTTTGCTTCCCCTTTTATTCCACCTGGTCTACAATCCTATTGGTTGGTGCCACTCATACCCAAGGTGGGTCTCTCCTCTTCAGTAAATCCATTGTCCACACCCAACTGTGTTAAACCAATCAGTGGACTAATCTAGCATCATTCACCCACGATCCAGTATCACACACTTATGATCCAGTCATTCCTCAAAACCCCACCTAGGAGTGCATGAGGCTTTGGGAGACATCTAGATATAAGCCATAACAGGTTCTGTGATGTCTACAGTAGTCTTTTAATTGCATGGCAGATCAGATGAGTTAATAGATAGGCAGAGAGAAGGGCAGAGGGACAGACAGACAAACAGAGAGCAATGTTGACTGCATTGTCTCCCAGTGGACATGCAGAGTATTCACTGTGACATTCTTTCAATTTTATATTTGAGCACTTTCTAAAGAAAATGTTGGGGTAAGTAAAGTAAAACATAGCTAAATCCTAGCCCCCACCTACCTCATGCCATCTTTCTTTCCTCTCAGGTGGCTTTTGTTTTGGTGGTGGTGGTATCATCTATATGCATGTTTTATTACTTTTATTGTCTATACATATTCTCACAACCAAATATCATTTTGAGAGTTTCCTTTCTAAAAAAAAATAACATGAGTGAATCTCTATTATATATGTCCTTTAGAAACTTATAATAAGCATTATACTTTGGAGCTAAATATAAATCTAATTCTTTCATTTTGACTGCTATTAATATTTCATTGTGTAAATATGGCACCTTATTCATTTCTATGCTAATGCACTTGCTATGAGGTGGCTTCCGGGGTATTTATATTTAATGTGATTGTTAATGACATATGAATGTTAAGTGAGGCTGTCATGCCCCACAGCAGGACAGATTTGAATGATAGTTGGAATTTGGAGATCCAATTGCAAGGGAGAGCACTTATGACCTTCCTTTGACAGAAACCAGAAAACCCTCCCAGGAGCACACTTGATCTCATCCCCTGGAATGAATGTACCATCTGGGTGGGGGTGTATGGGAGTGGGGGTCTCCTTTGGGCTTTCTAGGTCTGTGCCCTGCAGGCTGGGCAAGTGTGGGTCCCTGACTCCCAAGGGAAGGATGGGAGTTTTCTGAGGTCATTCATGTCACCAGATGCTCTTCTTAATGTGCAAGGAACTGTTTGTCCTCTATCCCATCTCCTCGTCTAGATGTTTCAATGTAGTCCAAGAGCCAAGAGAACATAAATCTAGTCTTCTCATGACTCCAATATAAAGCATTTAAAAAAAATTATAACTTGTTAAGCTTGTTTTGTGGAGTACGCGTGAATCATTCTTGGCAATGAACAATTGAATGATATTAAAACACCAGTCACAAATAATTGCAATTTGATTTTGTACTTCAGGCTTCTTCTTTATTAAGCTTTTTGCTTAACTTCTCATTTCTGAATACTCCTAACTCATATTCTTTTATTCATTCATAAAATATTCATTCAATAAATATTGATACTTCAAGAACTTGCTGTGTGGTAAGCCCTGCGTCAGGCTTCAGAAGTGTCAGGAGGATGAATAAGGACTCCACTTAGTAGGGGAGCAGTCGCACAGTATGACAGTGACCCCAGGATGATGCCACCCCTTTGTTGCTCATCCAAGGTGTCTTGCTGACCTGGTCAGGTGAGAGCAGTGGGTAGATCAGAGGCCATGATATTACATCTGCCTGGGAAGTCATCTTTGAACTCTCCCCAGATGCCCACTAGCGTGTGGGGACTCTGCTGAAGTCTGTGTTGGGAAAATTCCAGGCCTGAAGGCCTAGGGTGCAGTTCTTAGGAAGTAGTTCAGGTGGAGGAAACAGAGGAGGTTGTGACTCACTTGGCAGCACTGGAAAGCACTTTGGACCTTGGCTTTGGGCATGGCCTCCATTCATCCAGTGTTTCCTCCTCCGTGCCCTGTCTCTTCCCAGTGTTTGAGTTCAGCCCCTGACCCGGCTGTGCTCTTGCTCCCTGCTGCTCCTCAGGCTTCACTAGATGCTGAAGAAAGCTTCCCTGTGCTTCCTAAGTGGGTAGGGGTGGGCTTTGCCTGTAGAGGGGACAGGCAGTAGTGGCAGTAGTGTACTTCAGATTCTTCCTTCATCTCTTCTGGTGGGTGATGCTGTCCCTGCCTCCTGGGAAGGAGGTGAGTGCACAATGCCTTTCTCTAAAGGGAGCAAAGCCTGGGGTACAGAAGGAGCCACATACTTGGAAATAGTATGGCTTCAGTGTTGCCCCTTGCAAGGCTATTGCATTCAGGCCAGCCTGCATTCCCAGACAGGTGTCCATTCCAGCTGGGGCTTTTTGGTTGGAATAGATTTGACTCTTCCTTCTGGTAGAAGGAGATATGTTATCCGGTGCAAAAGGCATGGATGTAAACCAGTTGTTTATTTTTCCTTTCCCGGCTCTGTTCAACCTTCAGAAGGTTGTGGTCAGCACTGAAAATGCCAGCTTCAGCCAACAGAGGAAAGGGCAAGGGGATGCGTTGGTCAGCTTTGTGTTAGTACAATAAAATGCCTGAGGCAACTAGCTTATACAGGACAGGGTTTATTTAGCTCAGGGGATTCACAGTCCAAATAGCGTAGCGCAGCCTCTGCCAGGGCTGCCATTTGGCCATATCACCTCATAGAACATGGCAGATAGCAACGACAGGAGCAAGCAGGTGATTACACATTGACCAGAAGTGGAGAGAGAACAAGTGGGGCAAACTCAGCTTTTATAGCCATTTTCTCATGAGAATGACCACGTTCACTTCCCAAGAGCCACCTTCTGAGCCTCTCCCCCATACCTGAGGGATTCCCTCTATACCGCAGCCCCAAGGGCTCCATAGTGCTTCCTGTAGGACCACTCTGGGGATAAGGCCTGGACCTAGTGGGCCCTTGGGAACATGCAGACCTCACCCAGAGCAAGGGACTAGCAAACTGTCTCTCAGGGTCCAAGCTCTACCAAGGGTTAAGGTCATCAGTAAATGTAGTGTTGCTTTTGGCCTTACAAAGCTTACATTTTGGTGTGGGAGAAACACAGACAAACAGATAATTGTTACACAGCTTGAGGAGAGTTGAAAGCACACAGGAAGGCACCCAGCCTGGGCTCAGGCCAGGGAGGCGTCTGGGAAGGCCTCCTAGCAAAAGTGATACTTATTTGGACACATTTTAGTCTATCCAGTCCACTGTAAAAGATAAAACAAAACAAAACTCTGTAGTCTGTGGGGTTTTTAAGTGACAGGAGTATATTTCTTACATTTCTTTCCAGCTTGCTGACTTTCTCTGTATGCTCACATGCAGAAGAGGAGAGAGCTCTCGGGCCCTCTCTCATGCGGACACGAGTCCCATTCATGAGAGCTCCGTTTGTCTGACTGGTCCCTTCATCCCCCTCCCCTCCCAATAGCACTGCGCTGTGGATTACTGTTGCAGTGTATGACTGTATGAATGTAGGAGGGACACAAATATTCAGACCACTGTATTCACCCCTACCTCCCCCAAATTCATCAGCTTCTCACTTGCAAAATACATTCATCTTATTCCAGGATTAAGAGCTTAATTCTTTCCAGGATTAACATGTTCCCACTGGCTTGTACTGCCAGTGGTCCAGAGCTGCCTGGCAGTGAAACACTGATTACAGCCCCCTTGTGAACATGTTAGCTCAAAAGCCTAAAGCTGAAAGTCTCACCTCAATATCTATATCAGATATGGGTTAGATTCGAGGTACAGTTCACACTGAGGCACATTCATCTCCAACTGTGGGCCTGTGATATCAAACAGGTTATGTGCTTTCAAAATACAGTGATGGCACAGGCATGGGACAAACATTCCAAAAGAGAGAAATGGGAAAGAGGGAAAGAGTTACAGGTCCCAAGAAAGTCCAAAACCTAACAAGACAAACACATGTAAACCTCAAGGTTTGAGAATAGTCTTTTCTTAGTTTAGTGCTCTGCCATCTTGCTCCACCTGCATTCGGTCCCCCATTTTAGGCCCACTCGAGTATGAGACCTACCTTCCAGACCCATCGTGGCAGCACCCTGCAGCTTTGAGAGGCAGGGATTTGGCCTCCAAAGTCCTTGGGGGCCTGGGAGCCAGCCCTTTGCCTGTGTTCCACTGGGCTGGAGTTATACTGGGCCACTGTCCCAGTGGGGATGCCCCATGGCCTGTTCGGGGCTCTCCCCTGTGATGGGACGGGTGGCCCTGACGACTTCTGCATTGCTTGTGGGGTCATTCTTCCATCTTCTTGGACAATGGATCCCCGTTTTTGTTGAGTGACTGGCTAACCTCCTGTGGTCCCTTTGCCCCTGCCCTTCAGGTTTTCTCCCACTAACCCCTCCTTTTCAACATGGATAAGCTGAGAATATCACAAATTTGATTAAGAGTTTTGTCTTTAAAACATTATTCTCTTCTCTCATTTACTGCAAGAAGTCAAGAGACTGACTGTAAGCCATGCCTTCAAACTTGGCTCAGATATTTTCCTGAGCCAGACCTCCAGTGTCAGGGCTCACAGACCCTACCTCCCATAAAATAGAGGATGTGAACACCAGTGGCCCTCATCCTTGGCTGCATCGCATCGGGTGGGCTTTCTACAACTGAACTGGGAGGTGTTCCTTATTTTTGTCTGTGGCTTCTTCAGAATGGTTGTTGCCATCTGTTGTGGCTTGTGTCTAGATGTCCCCCCAAAGCCTCAGGGGATCGTAGTGTACCTTTTCAAATGACTCATCTAGGGCATGTGATACTGGGATTAAAGATGTATGGTAGTACATTAGGCCACTGATTGGAATTAGCATAGTTCTGGGCGTGGTTGACTGGATTTACTGAAGACAGAAGCCCTACCCTGGGTGTGGGTGGCGCCACCCAAGAGGAACCACCCGAGAGATTTATAGCCTGGATAGTATAAAAGGGAAAGATGAAAGGCAGGCTGCTTGCTGCCTTCTCCCTGCCATGCCATGAACTTTTTCCTTCTGTGACACCCTCTGCCATGCCATCCAACTTTCGAACCAGCTGACTATAGACTGAAACCTCTACAGACCGTGAGCTGAAATAAACCTTTTTTCCTTTAACTTGTAGGTATTGTGTATTTTATCTCAGCAAGCAAAGCAACTAAGATACCATCCATGTCTCTATCAGCATTCCTTGGGTGTTTTCTAAGAAGACTGAGGCTTTTTCATAGCTCTCCTTTTTTGCTTTCTGGGACCTCCCCAGAATTGCCCTTAACAATCTACTCATGGCAGCATAGGCCTTTTCTGATGTGCAGCTCACAGCTCTGCTGTCTTTCTGTTACCAGCTCCAGAGCTGCTCCAAAGTTGTAGGCATTTGTTAGAGTAGCACCCTTCTCTTAGTGCCAATTTCCTGTCATAGTCCATTTGGGCTGCTTTTTCTTTTACAAAGAATAGAAATTGGTTTCTCACGGTTCCAGAGGCTGGAAGCCTGAGATCAAGGCACCTGCATACCCAGTGTCTGTTGAGGACTGCTTTCTAATTTGCAGATGGCAGCTTCTAACAGGTACCCTCATGTGATGAAAGGAACAGTGGTCTTTCTTGTGCCTCTTTTCTAAAGGTACTAATTTCATTCATGAGGGCAAACTCCTTATGATCTACTCACCTCCAAAGTTGCCCCCATCTCCCAGTTTGTCATCTTGGGGTTTAGAATTTCAGCAAGTGAATTCAGGGAAATGGCACTGCATACATATAACCCACAGCAAAACATGTCATATAGGTAAGACTAGGGAGTAGTACAGGCAAAAGGACTAGCATGTTGTGGAGGTGTGCATGTGCGTGTGCATGTGAGTCTGTGTGTGTATGTGTGTGTGTGTCTATACAGGGAGTAAAGTAGAAGAGTTATTCAAAGACTGAATATTTGAGTTATTAAAAATTAGAAAACCACTCTCATTATTGTATTTCTCAGAGATATCTTTTCAATCTTATAAAATACATTTCAGCAAATGAATGTAGAAAATAGTTTTCCACCTTCCTAATCTCTTCTTTCAAAGGTCCTTTGGAAATAAGTGACTCATCTCTCAGTCTCTGAGTTTCTGGGGCATGCTTAGTGCGTCACTTCTGTAATTAAGGACTGCCAGTTAACTTTTCTTTCTGCCTAACATGATTTGTGCCACTCAGTCTGCAGTGATTACATTTCCTAGGCTTCACATTCTCAGTTGTGACGTTTGAAATGTCATCTCATCCATGTTGGCTGTATTGACCAGCCTTTTCATTCCAAGACTGGTATCATTCACATGCTTAGCATCTTTCATCTCCATCGTGGTCCTTCGGGAAGAGGGCTTTGTGCCGCTTTGCTCTGTGAGTAAGAGAAGTCACTTGGCACCCCTACATTTGGTGGGAGCTGGGCCTCAGGTGTCAAGCAGCAGCCACACCCCACTTTTGCTGGAGTCACCCATAGTTATTTAGGCTGAGTCCCACAAAATCGATCATCTGTCTTTATCAAGCCTCAAAAGATGACCAGAAACACTAAAAGGTGAAAGAATAGCATAAACTTTCTCCAAGAAATACAGTGTCACCAACAGCAAATATATTGGAAAATTAAGATATGATAATTATTGTGGGATTTTTTGCTTAATTACCAAACCATTAAAATTAAATTTCACAATAACCCTCATTTATACATAAATCTCTGTATAATTTATGGTAATAGATGTTATCTCTTTACATGCTTGAGAATACTGGGTTTTGCTCCCCTGTCCCTCACTGCAGAGGTCCTAAGTTCTCTTACAGAGGACTTGGCATCAAAGCATCCAAACACCTTCATCCCAGGGAAGGGTCATGGCTGGCAGCATCTGAGTGGTTCATCCCTGGCACCTGTCTTGCCAGTGCAACCACAGGGGTCAGAGGCAGTTTTGGTGCAGGAGACTGGGAAGAGGCCTGTGGTAGTCTACAGCACTACACTTCATTGCCCTGATGATCCATTTAGGGTGCCGAGGCACTTGTTATTCTATTGTGTCCCACATTTCTGTTTATCCTGGCCCAGAACTGCCCCATAGCTCACTGTCTCCACCTCCAAGCCATCCCTAGCTTTGTTTTTCATTCACTTCCTTCAAACACTGCGAAGAACCTTGTGGGTCATGAAGTGGATATTTAATTGTGTGGAACCGCATTTTATTGCTAGTTGTTATTTAATGCCACTTACACTATTTTAGCATTTTTAAATCCCTCTACCCAGTGTTTCCTCTGCAATCTTTCTGGGTTAAAGATGATCTCTCTCTCTTTTTTTTTACGCTGTTGGATTTTCTGTGTACCTAGTTTTTCAATTGGAAAGGAAAATGGTAGATTCCTTATGCTTTTGCCCTTCCAGCTGAGTCTTGGGTCACTTAACAAGCCTTCACAGAGCTCCTAGTCTCCTGTCCAGAGCTCCTGCTGTCACCCCAGGGTAGCCCCTTGACAATTAGAAGCTTTTCAAGTTTCCCTGACAGAAACTCAGATAGCTTTTGAGGGGATGGGAACCTCCTAACAACAATTGGTAGGCAAAGGGCATAAATATCAGAGTTCAGCCCAGACAAGTACCAGGATTAGGAGATTTGTTGCCTTGGAGAGTACAGTGCTTTGTGGACTCAGATGATGGGGAAAATTGTTTGCTTTCTTATGAGCTGAGAAAAATTGGATTTCCATGTCCTGTGTAGCTTTTTGTTGCTCAGAAATCCTAGCTGGGAACTTTTCCTTCCTGACTTTTCTCTCTGTTGTTCTTGGGTGGCTTCTCTAATGGGGCTGTGCTGAAAGTCTCCCCTTAGTGTGGAGGGGGGTGGGTAGTAGTGCCCATACTCCACTTGGCAACCCTTGTGTGCAGACCCCTCTTAATTGCCATCAGAGCCTGTGAACGCAGGCCTAGAGTACACTGAACCTTTTTCAACCTGGCTCAACTCCAAGCCATGTAACTGTCCTAGGCAAATCACCTGCCTTGTTGAAATCTCAAGGGCTGTTCCATAAAATAGCAATAATAGCCTGTGTCACACAGTTGTTCTACCTGGTAAAGCTAAACCATTTGAGTGCCTAGATGCACACCTGATGCATGGCTGGTGCTCTGTGAGTGGCAGCTGCCAATGTAACTTTCCAGCACCCTCTGCTGCACTTCCTCAGTGGTCACCACCCAGGTTGTGGTTGGAGCACATCATGGCCTATGTGATGATGTGTATCCAGGGCTATATGCTTCTTTTTTGTGGACATGTTGAGGCCAGGGTTTTACTCAAGTGAGTAGACTCATGAAGAGCCTCATCAGCTCGACTTCTCAGTGGTCTCTAAAGTGGAAACAGAGCATCCTCTTCTTATCTGCTATGATGAGAGACTGCAGTGGTTGTTTTCCAACAGGAATTTCCCGTGAAGAACTAGGAGGAGTTGCTGCGTAGGTGGCTGGGCAACTGACAGGTCATAGCTCACACAGAGGCATCCAGGCACAACTGTAGCTGCAGGGAATGGGATCCAAGCCAGGGCAGGAAGTACTAAGGGTAGAGATCTGAGGAATATGAGCCTATAGCCTTCTGGAGATGGTGTTTGAGCCTATGGGGTGAGGTGCATGCTGCCGGGGTGCACCTGTGGGACTCCCTCAGGGAGCTTTGCAAGAGAACAAATCCCTTCTTCCTCCCCTTGTCCTGCTATCTCTTTCTAGGTGCCAGGGCAGAGCCTAGGGATGTGTAGGCACAGCAGAGGTATGCTTTGCCAAGTCAGAGTGGTGCAAGAAAAGCAGAAACCACTCAACCTGCAAGGCAGGGAGGTGGGGGCACCATCTTCCTCTAGCCCCATTTCCCACCAGCTCTGAGTTGCCTGGCTACAGTGAATCTCTTGGGTGAGGCCCTTCTTACATTGTCACATCTACCGGACTACAGGTTCCCAGCCTTTGCTGCATATTGTAATTACCACAAGATTTTCCAAAAATGGAGGAATGCCTGACCCCACCTCTACTTACTTGCTTGGTTGGGTGTAGCCTGGGTCTCAGGAGACTGAAATCTTCCTAGCCACTGACATGCTGCAAAGTGCAAGAGCCCCAGTGCCAGGCTTCAGGCTCTTTGAGAGCAGTGCTTGTGTCTCTTTGACCTGCGAGTATTCCTGCCACCAAGACCCTCTGTCCAACACAAGCTGATGCTGGGGAGGTATTGACCAGTGAGTGAAGCCAGTAGCTCTGCTCCTGGGCCCAGGGCCCAGGGCCCATGCCCTCCAACTTGCAGGGTATGTTCCCTAAACCCTGCATACCGGCTCTTACTCCGCACTCCCGTAGGTGTTAGGCTGACTTGGGCAGGCTTTGAGAGGAACGAGGTAGATCAGAACCTCGGTTCAAAAGGAACAGAGAACAGGTACTAGTCTGGGCTTGTATTGTCTTGACCAGGCTCATCACTGGAACCGCCATGCTGTGTTCTCAGCCACAGTGAACCGGGAGTTTGAGAAATTGGACTCATTCCTCCTTTCCTAAGGATTGGAGTCTGACTGCTGAGCCCCTTTATCAGATACCCCTGCCCACCTGTTCAGGAAAGAAAAGATGGCTTGACTTATCATGTGGAAAAAAAGTCTCTTGACTAAGCATTGATGTGGGTAGCAGCCCTACACCTGCTGGTTCTTAGCTATGGTCTTGGTCACCCTTCAATCTCTCTGGAATTCAACTTCTCATCAGTGCAGTGGGGAGCGAGAATCCAGGAGAGTTCCATGAAAGTGCAGCAGTAGAAGGGATTGCCCATGCAGCATGGCACAGACATCTGGGCAATTGCATTTTCTATAGTTTCTATCTTGAGGGTTTCAGATACCTACTAAAGGTGACCCCCACCATGTTCTTGTCACCCAGCTTCCACAAATAGCAGTTAATATTGATCTGTTGTCCCTCCCTACCCACTTCCCCATGTCCTGTATTTTTTTGGAAGCAAACCCAAGAAATCATTATTTTCTCAGTGAACATTTTAATATTTAGTGCTGAAACACTTTTTAAAAGACCGTACAATATCATGCTTTAAAATGAATAATCCCATAATATCATCAAATATTTAGTCACTGCTTAAATTTCCATTTGTCTCAGTGTCATATTTTTAATACTTGTTTGGATCACAATTCAAGAAATTGGCACATCTGAAATATATTTTTCTTTTTTCTTTTCGTTTTCTCTTTTTATTTAAGAGAAAAAAGACACAGAAAAGAAAAACAAAAAGCAAAAGAGACATACAAACACAACAAATTTAGTACAGTAGCATTATAGGTTTACAAAACAAGATGATAGGAATTTGACAATGGTCGTAATATTGCATATTGTTACCTTCAAAAGGATTGTTTAGATTAACAGATATAGACATGTAAAATTGATCTAATCATATGAGTATCAACTATTCTTTTCCAATAAATAATACATTTAGTAGTATAGTCATTTTAGCTATCTTATGTATACATATATGCAAATTTATGTCTTTTTCCTTTTCTCTTCCTTCCTTCCTCCTTTCCCCTATCCCAGTTACCTTTGCTCTTTGAGCGCTTTCTTACCCTTACACAGTAATTATTGTAGATTTTGTATTGCATATACTTTTTCAGTTTCTTATACTAGGGAGACAATATGGTATTTACACGTGTGAGTTTGATTTATTTCACTTATGAGTATGGTCTCAAGTCGTGACCGTTTACTTACAAAAGTCTCATGCAATCTTTCTTGATAGCTGAGTGGTACTCCATTGTATAAAAATACCACATCTTTTTTATCCATTCCTTGATTGATAGGCATTTGGGTTCTTTCCATGATTTGGCTATTGCTAATTGTGCTGCTATAAATATGGGTGCACATGTATCACTGTGGTATGATATTTTCAGTTCTTCTGGGAAAATGCCCAGAAGTGGGATAGCTGGGTCAAATGGAAGCTCTACTCCTAGCCTCTTGAGGAATCTCCACACTGATTTCCACAGTGGTTGTACCAGCCTACACTCCCACCAACAGTGGAGAAGAATTCCTTTTTCTGCACAGCCCCTCCAGCACTTGTTATTGGTTGATTTCTTCATCTTGGGCATTCTTTCTGGAGTGAGATGAAATCTCAGTGTTATTTTAATTTGCATTTCTCGAATGACCATGGATATTGAACATTTTTTCATATATCTATTTGCCATTTGTATTTCTTCCTCTGAGAAGTGTGTATTCATCTCAGATGCCCATTTTTGGATTGGGTCCTTGAATTTTAGGGACGTGATTTTTAAATTCTTTATTTTTTAGATAGAAGTCCTTTGTCTGAGGGACAGTTTTTCAGTTTCTTACACTAGGGAGACAATATGGTATTTACACATGTGGGTTTGATTTGTCTCACTTATGAGTATGGTCCCAAGTCATGTTCATTTACTTATAAAAGTCTCAATGCAATCTTTCTTAATAGCTGAGTAGTACTCCATTATATAAAAATACCACATCTTTTTTATTCATTCTTTGATTGATGGGCACTTAGGTTGTTTCCAAGATCTGGCTATTACAAATTGGGTTGCTGTAAACATGGGTGCACAAATATCACTATGGTATGATGTTTTCAATTCTTCTGGGAAAATGCCCAGAAGTGGGATAGCTGGGTTGAATGTGATCTCTAATCCTAGCTTCTTGAGGAATCTCCACACCGACTTCCACAGTGACTCACTTACCTGCATATCAGATTCTCTTCTTATGCTTGCAAAATTTTCTGCTTTTATTTCTGCAAATAGTCTTTGCAGGTCATTCGTATCGACCCCTGCTTTTTCATTGACATGTATTAATCTTATGTTTCTCTTGGCATCATCTTGCAGCTGTTGAATTGTTGTTTCCTGGTTCCTTATTATTTTTAAGAGATCTTTTCTTTTGTGATCATAAGCTTCCATGCTGTCTTCAATGTCTGAGACTCTATCTTGAGCTTCATTCAAGTGGTTTTGCCAACTTTCAATGGAATTTTTAATTCCCTGAATTTCCCTTTGAATCTGTTTCATGCATTCTATGTGTGTCTTATTTTGTTTGTTCAAAGTTTCCATCATTTTCTTATGTTCTTCTATTTTTTATCTTGATCTTCTTTAGATACACATAGCATTTCTTTCATAATGTTTGTCATTTCATTTTTTACCTGATAAATTATTTCTGATCTGATTTCCTCTATAGCTTCATGGGGTTGTTTCTTTTCTTCAGTTGCTATCATTTCAGAAAGTTCAATTGTACGATTTCTAGCGTCTTCTATTTCAGTGTCTCTTGGGTTTGTTCTCGATGGCCTGGAGGACTGAGACTGCATCTTGCTCTTTCATTTTGTCATTTTCTTCTGGGACCTGTGTGGCTGACCAGGCAGACTCTTGATGGATTGCACTGGAATGCTGTGCTGGGTAGTGCTTTGATCCTCCAGTATCCCTATGGCTAGCCAGGACACACCCCCAAATTATGGCGCCAGACCCTTGCGCTCTGTAGCCTGTGAGGCTGGCCACATGTTCCCCTGATGTACTTTATTTGGGTTGCTCTGGGACACTGGGCTGGGCAGAACTTGTATCCTCCCTGTAGCTAGTAGGGGCACACCCCTAGAGCCTGTCACCAGGGCCTTGCTCCTGGCTGGGCGGAGTTCAGAACCTCCAGGACCTGCTGCATGGTCACAACACTGAACTATGGAGCTGGGGCTTTGCGCTCTGCTGGGCAGAGCTCAAACTCTCCAAGATCCTTTGGCTATGCTGGCCACTCCCTGATAAGCGGCTGTGGTACTCTGGGGCTCTGGGCTGGGCTGTGCTCAGTACCTCTGTGTCCTGTGAGGCTGGCCAGGCATTCCCTTAATGGACTGTGCTGGGATGCTGGGCTGGGCAGAGCTCAGATCCTCTCTGCTGAAATACATTTTTCATCCATGGTTTCCCATTCATCTCTTTTCTCTGGTACCTTTTGCATTGTATTAGGTAGGAACACTGCCAGTTGCATGCCTGTGGTGATGCTTAACTTTTTCTCTGACTTCTTCCTTCTTCTTTGTCCCTTCTTAAGTTAATAGTGGGATCTTGGTGCTCAATCATGTTCAGTGATTTTTTTCCCGAAAGCTACTCCATAGTTGCTCTTGTGACTCTCTTGGAAGGCACCAAATGCCCACTTAACAGTGTCTTTCCCTTCTTCAGCCCTTATCCCAGCAGCCTAGCATGGAATTGCCATATACATTCATGCCTTTCCATCCCCAGGGGCTCAGTACACGTTAAGCAACACCTGCACTCTTCTCTTTAGGTGCTCTAAATGAAATACAAAGGCATTCTATTATCTGGAGTTTGGACCTGCTCCATGAAGATGCGATGTGGTCAGCTATCAATCATTGGCTTCACAGATAGCTAAGCCCCATCAGCTGCTTGGGGAGAAAGATGAGGCAGTACGTTGATACTCCTCAGGGCACTTAGAGGCTTGGCTAGATTTCAGTGCTTCCCAAATCCAGCCCTGGACTGAGAGTGATCTGCTGTGGGAATGCCAGGGTGGGATAAACTATGGTCACTAAGGGAGAGACAGCCTCCTCTTATCTCCCTACACACTGCATCTTCAAAGGTTGCGAAGAGTGGGGTGAGTTGAGTTCAGGGTGTCTGCAACTGTCTAGCTTGAGATACTTAGGTTCCCCTGTCCTCAAGCGCACACCCAAAGCAGTGTGTCCCCAGCTCCACACATCCCTCACCTCTACCCTCCTCTATTCTGGGCCTCTTGGAGATGCATAGTTGCATGAGGCATCAGCCTCACCTTCTGGGGGCTGTGGCTAAATGACTCTGAGGTCAGTGCCACTGAAGACATGAGGGTGGCAGTAGAACTCTCACTGCAAGACCCTGGAAAGGTTCCTTTATGTGAGGTCTCAGTTTGGCATTTTGTGGTTGGTGAGCAGCATTGTCTCACTTCGGTTTCAGGTTGATTTCCCAGACATCTAATGATGGTATATTCTCGGGTGTCTGTGAGTCACTTGTGATGATACTCAGGAAAGTGTGTGTTTTGCACACTTTGTTGTTGCTCTTGTTTTCTTTTTAACATACTGGCAATACAGTCTGGACTTGTGTTTGCCAGGCATGCACTCTACCTGTGTACAACACCCCAGCCTTTGCCCTCTGTTTTGACCAAGTTGGTAGTTGTCTTCTTATTGAGTTGTAAATATGCTTCATATATTATGGATACAAACCCTGTATCAGGTATATGATGTAGAAATATTTTTTCCAAGTTTATGATTTGTCTTTTTATTTTCTTCATGGGGAACAGAAGTTTTAAATCCAATTTATCAGGGTTTTTTTTTCTTTCTTTTATAAATTATGCCTTTGGTGTCATAGCCAAGAAACCTTTGCATAATCCAAGGTCAGAGATGTTTCTTCCTATGTTCTCTTCAAGAAGTTTTGTAGTTTTAGATCTTACATTTAGGTCTGCAATCCATTTTGAGCCAGCTATTTTGGGTTTGGTGTGAGGTCAAAGCTGTTTCTTGCTGCACACGAATTCCGTTTGCTCTAGCACAGTGGGTTGAAGGATTGTCCTCGATTCATGGAGTAGCTTCAGTGCCTTTGTCTGAGATCCATGCCTCTGTTGACTGGAAGTGTGAGGGTTGTTTCTGAAGACTTGTTAGATGTGGACCTAAAAGGGGAGTGGAAGGAAGGTCATGAGCAGTAACAAGAGAGAGTGTCTGCTGTGGACTGGGTATTGGTGCTTGGTGTCATGGTGTGAGTAGGAGTTCAAAAACCAGATCTGAGAGGTCTTGAGCTCTGGATAGAAGAAATGACTCTGTGTTTTGTTTTGTTTTGTTTTTCTTTTTGTTTTGCATAATTGGAAACTGAACTCTGGGCCTTTGCACTGAGTTATATCCCCAGACTTTTTTTTCCAGACAGGTTGTCAGTACATTGCTAAGTTGCTCAGACTAGACTCAAACTTTTGATCCTTCTACCTCAGCCTTCTAGAGTGCTGAGGTTACAGGTGTATGCCACTACATCTAGTTTCATTGTATTTGTAATAAGATTTGTGTAGATTTATGAATAAGATACCTTTGTCTTGGTCTTTGTCTTTTAAGGGCTTTTTTCATTTCTACTTGGAGTGTGAATGGCTACTTTCTGCTTATCTGAAATCTGCCTGTTAGAGCCATGATTCTCAAAGTCTAGGCCCCAACCCAGCACCTGCTCCATATTCTGAGAACTTGCTAGAAATGCAGTCTCATACCACCCCAGGTTTGCCCTGCAGTGGAGTCCAGGCACTTTAGGTTAACAATCTCTCTAGGTGTTTTGGATGCCCACAGAGGTTAGAAAACTAGTATGTTAGAGAGGCACCAAGGAATCATCCCAGGCACTGACCCGGTATTGGTCCCATCTGGGAATTTGTTCATATGTCGCTTGGTGGCACATCTTGTCTTGGGCAGCATCTGTTTTTGTTGCTCCTGGAAAGAAGTGCCAGATCCTGGCTCTAGACCCACTCAGCAAGCCCTCTTCCTACCTGGTGGTACTGTGTAGCTCCAGGATTAGGCTGGAAAGGCAGTGTTGGTTTGTCGTGTTCTGCTCTTCAAGTGTGATTCACGTAAGTGAGCAGGTGCCTGGGCATTTTGCTTTCTTCCTCTGTCGTGATGCTTTTGTGGGCCTGGGGCCCTAACTGGCTGCATATGTGAAGGATTCTTACACTCAAACCTAAATTCACTAACTTAATTTGCTGAACCTCTGTGAACTTTAGTTGTCCCATCTGCAAAGGACTATAAAACTCCCTCTTCTATTTCCTGTTAAGTGACTCATGTGGAGGTATCCATGTTGGGCCCTCGGTGTAATAAACAGTGGCATCCCCTCTGCCAATGCTACAGCTGTTGGGCTGGGAAAATACTGAGTTTCCCATTTCATTGATGGTTCACTTAAAACCTGTTGAGTGGCAGAGACTCCGCCTCAGGGATTCCTGCCCTTCCTGGGAGACTGTACATCTGTGCTATCGAGATTCTAAGACACAATTTCCATTTTATATCATTTATTGTGTGTCCCTCATCCCCATCAAAGCACTCTAGTTTTCTATTAAGTATAGACACATGAACCTGAAGTGGGCTGACATGTGAATTGAGTCTTTTATTTTCTTAGAGTCCCTGTCCATATTTACCTGTTAAAGTCTGGGAGAGAAACACGAGTCTGAGCAATCTCTAACTTCGATTTTATCTGCCTTCAGCCTAGGCAGCTGCTTACTATGTGTGGCCAAGACACACAGGTGGGGTGGTTGTGGGAGACAGGGCAGTTTTCTGCTGTTGCTCTCCTGCTGTTTATTGTCACTGATAGATTCTTCTTCCTTGATGGCCCACAGGCCTGTGGAGACACAACAAGGCCCTGGAGATGGATAACAGTGCCTTGAGGGACCTGGTATTTTTCTCCCCATGGAGGACAGGGTCTGTGTTAAGGTTGCTGGAGCAGTTGGGGACATCCCCCACCTCAGCATCTGTCATTCTCCCAGATGGTACTTGTTATAGTTTGTGTCTAGATGTCCCCGCAAATTCTCATGCAGTTTTAGATAGGTCTTTTTTGGAGGTGGCTGCACCTAGAGTGTGTGATTGATTCATGGTGCAATGCTAGGATTGAGGGGACTGGGATTAAGAGTGGGTGATTCCTGGATCAGTCCACTGATTGGATTGACACCACCCTAATCCAAGTAGACTGGATACAATGTAAGGGACAGAAAGAGGCTTGTCTACTCCTTTTCTTATTGCTTTGCTACCTTTTGGCCACCGTGAACTGGTTTCCCATTCCTTCTCTTGTTGCTTTTGCTGTCTTCCACTGCCATGAACTATTGCCCCTCTGCCATGTGCCATCCTGTTTTGGAGCTAGCTGATTATGGACTGAATCTCTGCAAACTGTAAGCTAAGTAAACCTTTTCTCCTTTAACTTTGGAAGTTAGCTATTTCGTCTGAGCAACAAGAGAAAAGTAACTAAGACAATGCTGAAGGTTGGTCAGAATATGTGTAGAGGGGTGTTAGAGGGAGTAAGGGAAATTTCCAACCTGGCCCCTGGCCCTGTCCACATGACATGGTTTCTCCTATGCCTCATTTTGTCAGCGTGAACCACACCAGAGTCGAGAAACTGCTTTTATTTTCCAATTTGCTAAAACTTTCTCAGTGATTATTATTGATGTTACTGTCCCCTCTTACTTTTCATTAATGTAATATTTTAACGTCTTTGGCATTTATCAGTTTGATCCCTGGGTCCAGGTTGGGCCTTGTTAGATACAGCAGTGGGAAGCACAGGGCCTCCTGAAGCCCCGAGAGTCATGCCAAGCACTCTGAGATTGGTGGAAAGTATGAGTGTGTCATCTTCATCTAGTCTTGGATGTTTTTGAGAATGACCTGGAGATTGCCATGACAAATGTAATTATGCAGGGATAAAGACTCAACCTGGACTGTCTGGGAAAGCCTGTTGGTGGCCTCATTACCCAGGGCAGCTGCTCAGTAGTGCAGTGGGGCCTGTGCTCAGACTCCACATCTCATTGCCCTCCCTGTGGATGGGTTTGACAGCCCAAGCTACACTGGGTTTATCTCTGTACATGTGATGAGGCTTGGTAAATACCTGGGCATGCAGGGATGCAGTAACTGAAACATCCTTTGACTTACTGTGGAATTTGCCATTAAAATGTTGACCCTTTTATCCCAACTGTGCCTTGATGATTGACAACTGTTTCTTTCCTCTCCTCTCCCACCATGGGAGAATCTGGGGCCATCCAAGGAAGAGGCACAACTATGCCTCAGTAGGAGCCTTAGCCAGGGCTGGGCCTGAATTTCAGCCATGGAGATTTTGAATATTGTTCTTTTTCCTCCTCCTCCTCACCTTGCAGGTGAGGCATTTGTGCAGTAGAACAAAATTAAATGCTCTCTGTTTTGGAGAAATCTTTGGCATCTGAAATTGTCGTGTTGTCTGTTGCCCCAGGAGTCCAACCTCAAATGCTGAGGTCTACTTGAGGTCCAGATAGCAAACGTCATGACCCTGCTGATAGTGGCTTGATTGCTTTGGGCTGAGCCACGGCTAGGGCTGGGGCATGCTCCTGTCCACATCCTGCCTGGGAGAACCTGTCTGAGGGCTGCATGGCTGAGAGAAAAGAGTGTCTCTGTCTGAGTAGCCTGCCCAGAGGCAGCATTTTGTGCCTCGCCACCTCTGGGTTACATCTGCTTGTTCACAGAAGGCAGCCTGTGTGCCCCTCAGTCCTGGACACATCCTCCTAGAGCAAGATCAGCATTGTTTTAGTCTTCATCAGATCCCATGGAGAAATTTTGACAAGAACAAATGTAAAGCACTCTCATGTACAGAACTATCTCCCTGTGCAAAGTTCTGGGGTCCCCCTGTACAGAGTGGTAGGTACCATCAGGTATAAATGGAGTGACCAAGTATTCTTTCCATTGTGTCTCCTTATACACCACCTCCCACCCCAAGCTTTTGGTGTGGTTTGTGGCATGAAGGTGTAGGCAACAGGGTGTCTTCTTCTTTGCTGAATATTTCAAGTGTGTAGCTGGTGCCTTGGCCTCCACCCCACCTTCCCTCCAATCAGCATTCATGATATCTGTGAATCTTGCCAGATGTGCTACATGTTGATGCCACACCTGAGAATAGGTGTAGTCTTGGGGATGGAGCACCTGTCCTTGCAGAGGGTATGAGGGCAAGGGCAGGCCCAGGGACCACAAAGTGGCTTTCATGGATGTCATCAAGCTCAGAGGGGCTCACTCACAGGTTGATCTGGGTAGGAGTTGCCAGACCAGGAGACTGGGGAGGGCAACACATGGGGATCCCAGGGCTAGGGTTCATTCAGAGTCAAATGAGGGGGTGAGGCTGAAGTGGGGCAGCATGGACACCAGGGCTGGATCTCCTTCCTGAGAGACAGGAGAGTGATAGGTCATCTGGTTGGATGCAGCTGGAATGGCTCTGGGTACTGGTTGAAGAGCAGGCCACAATGCCTGGAGCTGGGGCTGCCATCAAAAACATGAATAAGTGGCCCCTTCCAGAGAGGTAGGATGAAAAGGAGCTTTAGTAGGGTATGTGATGTGAGGATGGAAAGAAGAGACAGTTCCTGGTTTGGGCAACTAAGGGTCAGTACTGTCCACTCTTCAGGAGCAGGTGGAAGAGGTCAGGACTGGGTGAAATGGAGTCCACAGTGGGCAGAGGTCACATAGCCAGAAGTCTTCTCCTCTCAGGTGTTCTGGCTCTTGGCATGTAGAAGGGCAGCACTGTGACTTGGACAAGGAACCCTGGCTGGGGTTGCAAGCCTGGCCTCTAATTGGATCTCAGCCATGCCCTTGCTCTCTAACTGGGGCTTGCCATTTAAGTCCAGTCCAACAACTGGCCTTGCCCAGGTCCCACAGGAAACAGCAGTGTCTATATACGTGACCCTTAGAAGTGTGACCCTTTTCATTTCCTTTCCCATTGTGAGGGAGATGTTGGTGGGGGGACCTGTCTCTCCCTTACTTCCAGATAGGTATCCTGGTTAGTATGCTATGCCATGCCAGGAGGCCCTCCTCCTAGTGCCAGGAAGGGTTCCAGGCTGCTGGGCTCAGCTTCTCAGACCTGACTTCTTTGCTTCCTTCTTCCTATACCTTCAGATCCCATGATGCCTCATCTCACCAGTTTTCCTAATTCTCAGGATTCTACACATTCTCTCAGTTGACATGCCTCTAATGCCACTGATAGCAGTTAAGACCAAGCATCCTGCAGTCACAGAAGTGGCTATAAAGTGCAGTGAATCTGTAGCCTTGGCCAGATTCTGGTGGCAGAATTGGGCCCTGCCCTCCTGCCCATGGGCCCCAGAACCCTACCCTGTGTTTGAATGTCATGGTGCCTCCATTTCTTCAAGGTAGGAGGCTCTTCTATTTTGCCTCTTTTGGTGCTCTTCAGCTCAGGAATGTAACTCAAAACCCACTATGAGTTGGAGGGAGGAGAGACAGGGGGACAAAGACAGCCATCAAGTCTCACTGTGGGAATGGCCTGAACCCGGACACACTGGTTTTAGGTAGTGGCTCACATAGTCTGAGGACTTGCCTCCGGGGGAGAGCATCCTGTGGAAGGCTTGCCACAGCTTGTCAGCAGACTGCTTATGGCCCAGAAAAATCACTGCGTCTTTCCTTGGACTGTAGCTTACACAACATTTTTTTACATAATGAAAGAAATAGTTCAGTGTTGAAAACCAGCTCAGAACTTGGATAATGAGGCTGTGTCGTCGAATAAAGTGCTTGCCTATTAGAACTGTTGGCGGCAAAACTGAAGTGAAATGAGGCTGACATAATGGAGTCATTTAATTTGTGTTAGTTTGGAAAGTCTCTGAGAAGTTACATTAACTCGGAAGACCTATTAGCCACTGAAACTTGCCCAAGGTAGACACAGTAAAACCACAATATCAGAGAGGAGCTTTTCTTTTGTTCTTTTGGCTTCCAGGGCTTGATACTCCATGCTTGCTAGTTCTAGAGGAGGACTATGCCATGGCTTTCTGCACTACGCCTTTCTGCTGATGCCTTCATACTGTGCAGGTTCACATTTTACAGTCCTTCCGTGTGAGCAGCAGGTTTTCATATCTATCTTGCCATCTCTGTGATTCTTATCATAGCTTCCCATCTGGGGAAACTGAGGCTGGGTGAGATCAAGTGACATGTCCTGATTGGCACTGCCAGTATGTTTGTGCGTGTTAAGATATCTACTAAGACACCTGCTACAGTACTTATGAGAATACCTACTAAGACACCTATAAAGATGACTTCTAAGTTGCCTATTAAGATACTTGCTAACATACGTAGTAAAATACTATCTCTGGGGTGTGGTTGCTCTAGATCATGGGGTTTGCCTGAAGTACAGTTGCACCTGGTGTGTTTTCCATTTAAGAAATCACAGAAATGCCATGAACCATAGCTCCAGAGACCACCATGTTAGCATGCTTCCTTTCTTGAGTGTCAGTGTAGATGTCTATAAAATGGGGATGGTGACAGCATCCTCTCACCGGTCTGGTGAGGAATTAGTTGTGTGAGCAGCCCTTCTGTACTACCCACCTTTCCCACTTGGTGTTTATTGACTGATCCATAAGTAGTTCTTGCTTCTTATTCCTTGGCAAACTTAAGGTTCTCTTCTGATTCTGGGATTTATCACTCTAAAGAGGAGGAAAGTGGAGGGTCTTTACAGTGAGCCTAGTAGGGCATAGACACCGTCTACTTAAGGAGTGAATGGCTCTACTAATATATGTGTCACTTGTCCACTGGCAGCCCAAGCCCAGGTAGGTCTGGCCTAAAGCCCTGCCAAGTTCTATTGTCCCCTCTGGCTTTGTCCTTTCACTTGACTTTAGAGTTGTCTTGTCCGTCCCTGAGATCAAGGGAAGACCTGAGACAACTTGGGCATCCTATCCTATTCTAGGGCTTGAGAGAGACCAGGGAGTACATCATAAGGTAATGAGTACACTGTCCTGGGGCCAAGGCTGCAGGCATCTCCATTTAAATTACAAAATTACCTCACACAGGTATTAGAAAAAAACAATGTATGCTTTTGTATCTCTTTCATCTACTATTTCCAGTTATTGTTCCATGGCAGAAGGTAGTGACAAAGCTAAGGTGCTGGAGTGATACAACACAGAGTGTTGTAGGGGTTCCAGTGTCTGACGCTTCGTTCACATCTTCTTCTTCAGGACACCTGCAGGCATCTGACGCACTGCCATCAAGGGCTCCTCTGGCAACCTGTTCACAACTTCCACATGTCTCACTCTATAGTGCATCCTTGGTTTTGGCAGGGACCCTGTCTTCTTCATCTCTGTGCTAGGGCTGAGATGAGTGCCTGGGAGGTAAGGAATGGAGTGAACTGAATCCTGACCTGGATCATTCAGTTTAGGACAGGTTACTCTGTGGGGACTAATGGCCCAGAGTCTTCAGTGACTTAAGCAATAAGAACATTGGTTTCTCATTCAACTCGCATGTACCTCATGGGATGGCTTCTCCTTTTTTGGGCTTTGCTCTCTTTCTGTACCCATATCTACTGTAAGATGGCTGGATTTGAGGCAGGTGACAAAGGGCAGTAGAGGACAGCATTGCTTATGGCCACACTGCATAGAATGGATCTCACTACTTGCTAGATATTGCCTGGCTCAAGATAAGTCACAGACTTATCCCCAAATTAGTGGGGCAATGGAGGCTGACCCTACAGGAAGAGGTGCTGAGTGCTTGCCAAGTATCACAGTCTACCCCACCTACTCTGCATCTTTCTTAGATTCTGGTCTTTGTGTTTAATTTTTTGCCCTCTTAAACTGTTTGTTTTTTATCTTTCTCCTACATTAATGTTGTCTTATTCATGTTGACTCTGTTCTGATGTGCTTCCTGTATTCATTCAAAGGACTTTAGTGGAACACCTATTCCGTGCTGAACAGATGTCAATGCAGAATGCTACAAAGGTCACACAGAAACCTGATGACCTGTGATCATGCACAGATACATCTGCTCAGCCAGTCACTGTGCAATTGATACTTTAGTGGGGATTTATTGAGTACCTAATAGATGGAATCTATCATATTTAGCACAGAAAAATACCCTGGTCTCTGCTCTCAAGCAGATTCTTTTATCCTGGGCTCACAAAGGGACTAAAGTTTATGGGAACACCACATGTGCCAGACCTTGTACTCCTGCAGCCCAAGAGAACAGGTGGGTTTATACTAGTTTTACAAGTGAAGAAACTGAAACTGAGAAGTCATTATAAGCCAAAACAACCTATGCATAGTAGGATATTCAGAAAGAACTAACTTGGGCCTGTGTGTCCCCAAGCACTACAGGAAACAGCGTATCACCGGGAGCACAGGGCAGCCTGAGAGGTAAGTAGGAAGGAGGCCCTGCCATGCAGGGTGACTCCGTGTCTCTATCAGGCACAGGAGCGTGCAGGGCCCAGAGGTGCCCTTGTGTTTCCCATTGCACTCAGACCCAGGAGTCTGGCAAGCTAATACTTGGGTACAGAGCACTTTTCAGCTAATCTGCTCTGGCGTTGTGTGGAATGACCTTGCCCTGTGTCCTGCTGCCCTCTGGGATGAGAAACAGTGAGGCTAAAGACCTCTTTTGTTCTGTCCTTGAAACTTTACCTTCAGCATAGTGTCTTAGAGGAGGTGCTCTGTGAGAACTGGCCAGAACTTTCTTCATGGCTTCATTGATCATTCTATTTACAAGGTGGTTTCTTTTCAAAACTGATAGGGACTAAGAGTTTTCCCTTCAGAGACCTCCTGCTGAGAGGGCTTGGGTGTTGTGCTAGATGCCTCACAGTGTGTGCTGCCCAGGCTGTGAGCCATCGGCTCACCTCATCACCTTCGTGTCTACTTTCAGATGATTAAGCTGGAAGAAATTCTTTCATTTCTCATTAGTGATTCCTCCTGAACCTGCTCTGCAGGCGGCACAGGGTCCACCCTGCTTGACACAAGAGGTCTTCTATCCCTTAGTGATTGTTTTTTATTGTTCAAACCAACTGCATTGTTTGTGTTTGTTCCTTGTGGCTGGGACTGCTCCTGGAACAAGGAGGTGGAGGCCATGGCTGATGAATGCTGGTAGACACCTCAGTAGGAAGTCTTAGTTGCCTCTGTCAGCTTTGGGCTCCTGGAGACCAGGCGAGTCAGCTTTGCTTTGGAAATCTTCATTCTTGATGAATTTTATAACTATTAAAAAATTCATGAGTGCATCATTTTCTGCTAAATGAGATCTGAGAACCATTTGTCAGCTGTAGTTCTGCACTTCTGTGTACCAGGATGCCTTCTGACCCTACCCGAGCAGGTTTCACAGGCCATAAGGGTGACTTCAATATCTGGCTTCACCTTGAACAGAGGTGGGTGTTTAGTGCTGCCTGTGGAAGGACCTAGACCTCTGAGCACAGAACAAGGTTTAACATTACATACTTCCAGAACACACAAGAATATTCTATGCAGTCAGTTCCCATTGAATTGTCATTGCTAAATCCCTGAATGTGTGTGGTACTGTGTCTGCTGCTGAATGAACTGTTTCTCTGGCCTTGTATTGAAGCTGGTGCAGAGAGCAGTGGGTGGTTCTTTCCTCAGGGATCCCCTTGGATGAAGGCACAAACATAAACAAGTCCATACAGAGTTACAGCTGGCTGGGGCTGATGTAGGACTGACTCAGCCCAGAGAGCTCCCCACAGTGTCCACTGCCTCAGCATTTACCATGGAAAAAATTTGCTGCTGTTTGGGTCATCTTATGGGCACAGGTCCTTTCCTGCTTTCGTCCAAAAATTTTCACAAGTGTGTGTACTGATAGTGTCAGTGTTCCTTGTTAGAAGTGTTTAACATTTTATAGAAATCAAAAATCTAGTCTCCATCAAAAGTTAAATTTGTTAAATGCTTGAAGTTATACCATCTTGTCATTTCCCCCCTTTTTAAATTTCTTAATGTTTTCATAAATAACTACTCTCACCTAATTTTGGAGATGCCATTCTGAATATTTATAACAATTCTGAAAAATGCCTTCAAATTCTATTAAACTTTTGAATCTCAAAATTGGAAGCAGTCTTTGAGATACCCAAAACCCAGAGCTCCTGTTTTACAAATGAGGATCCTGAGGCTCAGGAAAGGCAGAGTCACTTTTTTGAGACTTTATAGTTGACTGGTAGAAGAGGCCAGATGAGAACTTGACTTTCATTTCATAGGTCATGGGCAATTCATATTCCCCCAAGGCTGTGGTTTCTCAGCAGGTGGAAGATGCTTCCTTTACTCTTTGTGTCCTGTAGCTTCTCCTTCTTTCTCATGTTGTTGCTTCCCCATGTAACTGACTTTTGTGTACAGGTGTCTGTACCCAGGCAGATGGGGGACCTGGAGCATGGACAGCTGGAGCATGGACACCAGACCATGTTCATTTTCTGTGTCCTCAGTGCCCAATGTTAGACTGATGGTATCAAGTTTGGGAAGCAGAATTATCCCCCACTCCCACTCCAACATGTGTGTACCCTAGTCCTGGAGCTGTGCATGTGGTACTTCTTTTGGCTAAAGGAACTGTGTCATTAAGTGAAGGACCTTAAGATGGAGAGAGGCTCCTGTATTATCCAGGTGGGCCCAATGCAGTCATGGGGGCCCTTATAAGGTCAAGAGAGAAGCAGTAGAATCAGATCAGAGAAGGAAACATGCACACAGAAGCACATGGAAGGATACTGGGCCCTGAGCCCAAGTATGTGGATAGCTCTAGGAGCTACAGAGGCAAGAAAACAGATTCTCCTCCAAATCCTCCAGAGGAAATGCTACCCTGTTGGCTGGTTACTAGACCTCTGATCTCAGGGATTGTCAAATAATTAGTTCATGCTATTTTAAGCCACTAAGCTTGTGGAAATTTTTATAAAAACAGAGAGTTAACACAATAACTACAAGACAGAGCTTGCATAATTGACTGACAATACTTTGGGGGTATAGGTCCCCACATATTGTCCTGCTCTGATACCTGTTAGCATGTCACTCTGGGCCCCCTAGATCTCTCTCAGGCCTCTATTTTTCTTTTCCTAATATGAATGATAGTGTCTCCTCTCTCTTGCATCCTACCAGCCAAAGAGCATCGGGAAAAAGACTGTGAGGACAAATGAGCACTTCAGAACTTACTTGAGGCTACAAAGCACGGGCTATTGTCATGTTAATGTATAGGCACTGTTCTGAACCACAGTAACCATCAGACTTCTATTTCCTGAGTCAGAAAGCCTTAAGGTTCAGACTTCAGATGCTAAATATATTCCTTCTGATGTCCCTGGTTCTATCTTTGGTTCAGATTCATAGAGCTCTATTCAGCAGATAGGTCTGGAAGCCCTGAAGTGAACATTGCCAGCTCCTGGGGTGGTCTAGGGCATATTAATAAGGGGCACTACTCACTCTTATGGCTTCCTGCTGACACTTACATACTCTTCCCAAGGATGGACTTCAACCTTCATGGTGGCCCTCACAATGAGCAACACTGATAGCGCCCCACTTGACCACATGTATGGGAACTTATACAAATTAGGCTCTTTGACCAGGATCAGACAGCAGCTGTCAGCTCTTGCTCAGGTCTGCTGACTTTAGAAGCAAAGTCTTTCTAGTTCCTCTACTGCCTGGGCACCCTTGTAATCCCATGCCTCTACTGGGCTATGTCTGCACATGAGAGATTATGGAGCAAGGCTTCATTCCTCACCTGTTTTTGGGTAAAATACACAAAAGGAGGTTACAATATTGTTTCCTGTGCCCAGTGGGGCTCAGGGCCCATCTTGAAGACCATTGCACTAAGTCATAACAATGTGTTCATCAACTTTTGGCCAGGACCTGTGCTCAGCACCTGGGAGGAATGTGTCTATAGGTTTCATTCCTGGTTCCATAGGTGAGCCTGAGCTTAGAGAAATTGAGTAAGTTGCCTTTTTTAGTAGTTCCATATTCACACATTTACTTATTTCCTCAGGACGTGTATCCAGGATGACATGTGTGTTCAGGCTACTGTTTCAGGTGCTGACGTTCAGCAGGGAACTTCAGATGGGCCTCTGTTCTCTAGCACTCACACTCTGGTGGGGTATTACAGATGATGAGGGGGCGCTGAGGACAGAGGAGGGAGAGGGCATCAAGGCTTCTGGGTGTGTAAAGGGTTTCAACAGAAGGACTGGCCATGGGATCAGTTGGTTGCTCCACAAATAACGCCTGCTTGGGCCCCTGGCTCAGAGCCTGGGTGTTTTCTTTACCTTGGAAGGTTCCAGTGCTGCCATTGACTCTTGCATTGCTGAGGATGGTGCCTCCAGAAGGGAGAAGGGGGCCCTGAAGACATTGGTCAGGGCACTGGTTTTCTTCTACTTCTTCCTTGTTCCTGGGTGGCACACATTCCTGGTGTTTAGGACTTATGTAGGGGTGAGGGACATCTCTTTTTAATTGAAAGTGACACAGGCATTCTCCTTTCAGGGACTCAGGTTTCTTGAGCCCATTTCCACTTCCTCCATGAACTGTTTGGCCCCCAGTGGGAATAAGGACAGCTTCCTGCCTTACTGCAAAGCCATTTGATGCTGTCTAGCACAGAGCCTGAAAGCCTTGGAGCCAGTGAGCAGTCCCCTTCTGGAAAGCTAGTCTAATGAAAGAGAAAAAATCTAACTACAGACCAAGTCCTTAACACAAGGATGCTTATTTCTATGTTGCTTATAGTAGAGAAACAATGGAAACAACTGAAATGTCTGACAATAGGGCATAATTGGTAAATTATGGAACATTCGTATAATTGACTATTATACAGCTATCAAGAAATTGTGCTTTTGTAGAATTTATAATGTCACGCTCAGTTATCACAATGAAGATAGTGATGCTAACAGTCTCAGGCAAGGGACAAGATCCCTAAATGTAAGTGAGGGAGATGAACTTGTAGACAGATGGCCACACCAAGACAGGAATCCCAGCACCACAGCACTCAGAGGGCCCACGAACCCTGAACTGTTCCTGAACCCTTGATGGGGAGGGGGCTTTCTTCACATTCTTGCAAAAGCTTTTTGGGGCTTCTTTGGGACTTTGTGTGTTCCCATTGTACCAGATCCTCTGGCTTTGTCGCTGCCCATCTTCCATGGTAGTGCACGCCACAGATAATCTCATAGAGGCTGGGAGACCCCACAACTACTTCCTGGGGCAAGGACTAAAATGTGGCACCCATTTTGAGGCCCAGCTTTAGGCTGAGCCATGACCAAATCCACGTTATCCCTGCAACTTGTAGTTAGATGTTCACTACTCAGTACATGGGAAAGTGTGGACACTGAATTGTGTACAGAGTCAAATGTGCAAAACGTAAAAATCAGCTGCTGTAAATAGTACAGGCATGAGTGTGCAGGTGACTGGAAGAAAATGCACTGGGGACGAATCATGGGCGAATTTTTCCTTCTGTGTTTTTCAGTTTTTATATGCATGTGCTGCATTGTTGCTTGATATATGTACAAGTTATTTCCATGTTTGTCACCTGTACTGGACCTTGACTTATCGGAAGTAGAGATGGCAGTGTCTGAAACTTTGTACCCTTGGGGCCTGCTCAGGGTCCTCAAAACATAATTGCTGAATAAATTTGTAGATGAAAGAAAAGGAATGTATGGCTTGTGTTTTTATATCTTTGTGCCTTTCCTTGCATGTCTGCTGCTTACACAATGCCTGTTGATGTTTTTGTGTTGGTGTTAGGATTATTAAAGGATTAGCACATGATGTATTACAGGCCCTGGAGCATGCTGGGGTATAAGGCCTGGAATTCAGAACCTGCTCCCTTCTGCCCTATCCCCATGTAGTTACCACATGGAAAACAGTAGGGTGCAGTTATATGCACACAGGGATTCTCTGTGCTCACTGTGACATGTTGGTGTTATACTTTTACTAATGCAATGTCGTCACTTCTTCATATTCCAAGAGAAAAACAGGTGGTCCTCACTGGACCTAATGTCCTATTACCTGCTGTACTCACTTTTTCTTCCCTCCTCTGGCCCAGAGGGTCTTATGAAAGGAGGTGTTTGGTTTGTGTTTGTTTTGAAGATCTTGGTGTTGAGAACAATTGGACCCTGAGGCAGATCTTTAAAAGTTAGGGTGAAGCCCCCTTTTCTTGTCCTTTCTGAACCCTTATAGGGAATTCTTATTGTGCTATGGTGTAGCCTGTAAACCTGAGCTGGTGGTATGGCACTGTGCTGAGGGGCAAGTGAGAGGAGTGGTGTCACTGCTGTGGCCCTTCTCCTGAGGCCAGGTTGGCACATGGTAGGCTCCACCTATCACCACCCTCTTCAGACTCTGGTTAGCAGGAACGTTCTGCCTTCCTGCTGGAGGATGCTGAGATCCAGGAGTAGTGCAGCTAGCAAAACGTAGTTGGAACTTGAATCCAAGTTTTCTGGTTCCAGTGGTTAGTGGGCTGTTCTGGTCTGGCCTTCAGCAGCCACAGACTCATGTGGCACTTGGATCTGCCTGATGCAGTGTTGAGGTCAACTTGATGCAGTGCCATTCTGACAACAGGCATAAATAACCTTGAAGGCAATAGAATCAAAGTGGGTGGAGTGGTTCAGAGGAGCTGTGATAAAGGCCTCTGCAGGGGAAGGGGCTCATGGCCATGCTCAGTCCCTTGGATGCCTCAGCGGGACAGATACCTCAACATGAGTCCTGTTGGGTTTTGCTCCTTTGGAAGGCCTTTTGCCATTCAGGTGTCCAGACCTGAGCAAGTTCCATGTGGTGAGAGAAGTCTTATCAGGGATGGACTTGGTCTTAGCCCTTGTGGTTGGGTAACCCTAGGGGTTCCAGTATGCTGATCAGAAACTGTGATGTCAGGCAAAGTTGCATCTGAATACCAAGCCTGGCAGTGATTTGCCATTGGCCTTGGGTAAAGTGTTTAGCTGACACCTTAGTTTGCACATCTGAAACACTATTTCCTGTGAAATTTCCTACTCAACTGCCTTCTGCACATGTGCTGTCCTTCTAAACTTCTTCCTCTGTCATCTCCCCTCTCTCCACTTCATATTGTCACTTCTGTGTCTTTGCTGTGGCCTGATTTAAAACTTTGGTGAGACTCCTGGGTCTAGAGTGGTCTGAGACAGCAGTCAGGGTCAGACAACTTGTCCTGAGGTTCTCCATCCTCCTGGAATGAGTTCAGGCGAGCTCTCAGCTTCTTTAATCTTGACCCTCTTCAAGACGGCCTTCACAAGACCTGCACAGGTTAGTGTTCCTTCTACCCCCAGTTCTTGTTTGCTGGCTGAGTGGCATCTCGGCTGCCACAGTGCTGATGATCATGGCTTATTCCATTAACAGAATCTATCTTGGTGGTCCTGGCCCTGGACTTCAGTCTGTGATTCCCCTTCCACATGTCTCATGAAGCAGAGCTCTTCTGCTCATGGAATGGTGGGCAGCAGACACTGTTCATGGAATAATGGTACTGCCTAGGACTTGCCTGCTTTGATGATGCCGGACAGCTCCAAGTCAAACCTTGGCTTCACCTCTTACCAGCTGTGGGAATATAAGCAACTTGTATCAAAGTATCAATTTTATTGACTGCAAATGGAGATAATGACCTATTTAAGAAGCATTCCTTAAAAACCACAGATTTATAAATGTTGAAGCTTCTCAAACAATACCTGGCACAAAGTAAGTATTCAGCAAACATAAGAGGAAGTTGACATTTAATGCCTCTGTTCAAATTGGCATCCTCAGACCAACTGCTCTGTACAAATACTTCTTCAGACCCTGTGACAGCTCTTCAGCCTCATTTTACAGAGGGGTAATTTGCTCTTAGTTATTTACCCAGGAGGTGGCAAAGCTAGGAGTCAAACCCCATCTCTATGACTTAGAATTCAGTGCTCTTGCCCCATGTGATTGCCACAGGGCTGGTCATCTCGGGTTGCTCAGCCTTGTCATCCCCATCAGTCACATGCTCCCAGGGTAGTGGTGGTGGTCCTGTAAACCGTGTGTAGGGAGGAGCACTTCCTTACATGTCCTGGGAACTCACCAACTGTCCTGGGGACTCAGGGACAGGAAGTGGCTGCAGAGTGCCTGCTGTTGCCTTCAGCCATGTGGTCCTCAGAACCTGGGCCCCCTTCTTAGTGGATAGCATGTCTGTGAAAAAGTACAGGTTTCTCTTATCCCTTCAGATGACTTGTTGTGGGTGTGATCAGGTTAAGAGAAGTCATTTAGCAAGTATTCTTGACTTGCAGGGCATGTAGTCTAGAACAGGAGACAAAAGAGGTACGTGGAGATGGTAACAACCACCTAGACACAGGAATTGGGAGAGCTTGTGGTTCTGAGAGGAGGGCTATGAGCATGAGCTCATGTTAGATGAGCTTGGAGGTGTGAGATGATAGGTGTGCTGAGATAAAGGGGGGAAGTGAAGGAAAGGCTTGGAAGTTAGAAAAATGAGAGTATTCAGTGGCATGAACAAAGACAAACTCATGTGTGCTTAAGAAGTGGGAATGTCTTGTTTTGAACTTGGTCAGAGGTAGGTGATATTCAGAGGGCCGAGGATGGCCACTTTTTACCTTACATCCATTTCCATTGTCGCTGTCATGGGCTTCCTGCCCACCTGCAGCTTTTCATCTTCCTACCCTGTGGCCTGGGAGCTTTGGCTGGTCAATACCATGCATCCTTCCATCTTAGGTCCCCACTGTGGGATGACTTGGACCTGTGAATTTACATTTTTGGAAGATCATGTCTGTGATGCTTGGTAGCTTGAATTAAGTATCCATCTATGAGCCCGTAAGCACTACCTGCCACTCCGGGCTTTCCCAATCTCAGAGCTCTCTTTGCAGAGCTACAAATGGAATGGGCAACTGGCCTGTGACATATGTAGGGCAGAAAGAAGATGAATTTAATTGGAACACATGGTCTTGAGAGGGGATGGTTGGGAGGTGGCTTTCTGTAGCTGGGATGGTAGGTGGGGCCTTCAGGGCCTGGCTGTCTATTCCTCTGGTGCTTCAGCCTGAGGAGAGCTGAGTGACTTGCTCTGCACCTGGGATGTGGTGCTTGGCTTCCCCGTTCAGCCTCTAGTACACTAACCCCTGGGGTGTCACTGCAGGCTTTACTCAGAGAGGCCCAATGCTGATTCTTCCTTGCGTGGCAGTATGATACTCATCTCTTCATCTTCTCTCTCCTGAGCAAATATAGCTACAGTTAGAGAGAGTGCAACCCTATCTTTTGAGCACACATGGACTGGATGCAGAGATACATGGCACTGTCACACTACACTCCTTCAGTGCAGACCGTGTCATCCCTGTTTAATTTTTGAGATTGCTGAGACACAGAGGGATATCAACAATCACTGTGCTGTGACTGTCTTTATGATTCCAGCTGTGTCTGACTCCAGAGTTTTGCTTTCTCTAAAATGCACCTGTTTGTTTTCATTTATTTGAAGAAAGGAGTAGAGCATTAAAATTTTCCTGAGACAGATATTGGCCTCCTGCCCCTAGTGGGTAGCCCAGTTCTTCGACTGCTGCAGCCCCCAGAGGCCACGCAGGTTGATAAGGCCATCAGTCCTTCCTTGCGGCACCTTCTGTGCTGTTTCCATGGTAACTGTCAGCTTGGCTGGCCCAAGTTCCTATGGACAAAGTGGTTGTTGCTGACAGGACTAATCAGAATTGTGGTAGCTATTTTTAGCCCTGTTGAGGACAGTCTCTTGCTCAGGAATGTTACAGGATAAACTGTTTTCAGAGTGTAAAATGCCTGTGCAGAATGTGTTTGCCATCACTGAGCAGACAACCCTCCAATACTATCTCCTCTCACATCCAACTGCACACTGCAAAGTACCTGTTGGCTCTCCAGGTCTCCCTTCTCTCACTCCCCCAGCTTCTAGAACTTCATACAGTTTCCGGGCTTAACAGAATAATGGGTGTTTCACCAGCTAATAATCATTCCATCTGAGCTGGCCTATAGGCAAGCATTCTCTCCCAGGATGGTCAGGCCCCTCTGTAAGACAAGGGCAGACAAAGGATGTGAGGCTGCTTAAGGTTTCCCAGCAGGGCAGCTCACAGCCTGCATGGCAGAGGCTAGTCCCACAACAAAACATGGGACCAGACCTCCACATCCAGATGTTGCCAACCTGCTGGTTCTAATTTAGAGAACGTTGAGGTCACCATGGTGCCTCAGAGTTCTGGCCCGGCCCTGTGCCTTATTGTCAAGGTAAGCTGGGCCCAGAAGGATAAGCCTTGAATTCCAAAACTCTGTCCCTGTTTTATAGCTGATGATTCAAAGTCCTGTCTGCTTTTACCTCTCATCTTCTTGTGTCCATGATCTGAAGGGCCTTGTTGGGGACAGAGTCACCTGTACTACTTCAGACTGGCTATTCCTCACTGGGGCTATGGCAGAAGCCTGTAACTCAGTACACAGTTCCAGATTTGCACCCCCTCAGCACTGACCCATCCGTTTGCTCTGGGGCTGTACATAGCCTGATGGAGCCCAAGTCATAGCAATACTCCATTACCACCTGCGCTGGCTCCTCAGTGCTTCCATGATGATACTCCTGGTTCTCCCTACTCTGTCCTCATCTTGCCCCAGAACAGAAAGTGCCCTCATCAGGTCACATCTTTCTCATTTCTCAAGGTTCAACTTCAGGATCTGCCACCTTGTAAAGGACATCTGTCCCAATGCTAAACTCAGTCCTTACTTTTCCTGGAGTTTTGGAGCAGTCAGTGAACAAATTGCCTTTTTCTCCTCAGCTCTTTTCACAAACTTGAGGCTTTGATGAGCTGGGCAGACCTATCCAAGGAACAAGGGTTTTTGTTGCTTGTCAAAAACAAAAGGGCCTATCCTAATCTCACACAATTCCTATGAAGTGTTTGCTATGTGTGAGGCACATGGCAGAGAATGGAGTGAGTGGTGGTCAGGCATCGAGCCCCAGGTGTGCATAAGGATAAAGCTATATAATCCTGTGTCAGTACCCTAGGTAGAGGAAAGATGAAAAGAAGTTGTCTTAGTTACTTTCTTGTTGTTGGCACATAATACCTGACACCCACAACTTAATAGAGGAAAGGTTTATTTTAGCTCACAGTGTGTAGAGGTTTCAGTCCATAGTTGGCTGGTTCCAAGACAGGGCAGCATGGCAGGAAGGCTTGGCAGAGAAAAAAGAATCTATGGCTTGGCAGGTAGGAAGCAGCAAGACATCTTTCTTCTTTCCCTTTTTGTTCCATCTAGGTTACAAGGCAATTGGTTGTTGCCACCCACACCCACAGTAGGTCTTTCCTCTTCAGTTAATCCATCATTTACTATGCTAACTTGTGAACTATGCTAAACTAATCAGTGGGCTGATCCAGTATCACATACTTGTGATCCAGCCACCTTGCAAAAGTCTCACCTATGAGTGCATGAGGCTTTGTGGAGAGGGCAATCTAGGTATAAAACCATAACAGAAGAGCAAAGTGCTTTGTTTTGTGTACGGGAGTGTGAAAGCATCAGACAAGGAGAGATGTACTTTCTGCTCTCAATAGCTATCTTCTTTCAGCCAAGCAATGGGAGAAGCAGTGGGAGAATATAGAACCCAGCCTAGACCTTCCTTCCCTCTGTATGCTGAGTGCATCATAAGGAGCTTGTGGTCAGTGCCTTGGGAATTGTGCATGGATGGTGTTGAGAGCAGACCATTTACCAGGTGGTCATAGCAGATGCAAAAGATCATTGAGTTTCTCCTGAATGGCATATCTGGGGATTTACTGACTTTATTGGAAAGTGAATATCAGCAGACACCTCAAAAATGGGTCCTCCAGAGTGAAGGCAAGTCTAGCAGAATGCCAGTTTAAAGGAACAGATTTCCTATTTCCCACAGTCCTGGTCCATATTCCCTGCTCCTGTTCTCCACTTGGACACTTCTCAAATTTCACAGCTGTCAGATAATTCTGTGTTAATTTTTTTGTTCAGGGTTAATCCTCATTTTTTGAGGGGTGGTCTTAGAGAATTCGCAACAGACAAGTTGGAGCCTTTCCCCTTTTTGATGTGTCGAAGTTGAATGTAGGAGGGGCACCAAAACCACTCTGACTCTTGGGTATGGGGGAACCCCTGGAACCACTCCCACAGTCTTTCCAGTGCTCAAAGCTGGTTCTGTGTGTCATGACATGCTGAGAACCCACAGGAGGTGATCATGTTTCTCAAGAACCAAACCTATAAGGCCTGCCAGTTGCTTTTATAGGATCACTTCTTGTCCTGATAATTCCATCAAGAAATGAGGATGTGAGATTGGAAGAATGTAGCATCTTCTGTAGCACAGGTTAGACATTTCACAGCAATGCTTTTTATTCCTATTGTTTATGTAACATGCTACAATAAAATACTGTAAACATGTATTAACATAAAACTTAGTATAACTTATACTTAGTGTAACACTTATGTTTGTGAAATCACTTTTCCAAATTATATGCATACACATTATAAGACCAATATAAGTATAATGATCAGATTAAAGTGACAAGATGTTTTGGTGGAACTAAATTGCTCATAGAATTGGGAACATAATATTGACAACTACAGAGTTGGTTCTTTTCATTTTCATGCCTTTGTGTGCAATGAGGCTGATCTATTGTCTCTATATTTGTCTTTATTCAAACCAGGGCAGAAACTTCTGTGGCATGCCATGATGTCATATGGTACAAATGTGTCCCCTTTTGTTCTTTACTGTGAGCTAGTGACAGTGAAAGCAGTGGCTATGACAGGAGAATAGTCACAGACACAACTGCAAATGCAGGTTCTGAGATTACAGGATAGTTTCTTCTTACAAGATGGTCACTTACATGATTTAGAATGTGCCTGTGCTGGTTTTTAACAGCTGATTTAGTCTGTTCAGACTGCCATGACAAATTGCCAGAGTCTGGGCAACTTCAACAACAGAAGTTTATTTCTCATAGTCCTAGAGCCCAAAAGTCAGAGACCAGAATGTCAGTTTTGCTGCCTGCTGAAGGTCCTTTTCTACAAATTGGAGTAACTGCCTTCCTCCTGTGTCTTCCCTTGACATTGCCAGAATCTGCATGCAGAGAAAGGCATCCATTTCTCTGGCCTCTCTTCCTAGAAGGACACTAACTGCATCCTGGAGGCCCCATCCTGATAACCTCCTCTGATCCTAATTACCTCACCAGGGCTGGCACCAAATACTATCGCATTCAAAGATAGGGCTGTAACATATGCATTTGGAGGAAGATACCAAACATTTTGTGCATAGCTACTTTGTTGAGGTACAACAGATATATACTCAGTAATGTATATTGGAGTTTGTATGTTTGGACAGATGCTTAACAAGGTACACCAAAGAAACCATTGCACAATCAAGATTTGAACATACTCATCATACCTTCAAAGTTTCCTGTGTCTCCTCAACCCCTCTACCCCTGGCCTTGTGGCCAGGTAATCACCAGGCAGTAGACTGGTACCTGCAGCTTAGCTGGTATAAAACTCTAGATTTTTATACAGATGAGCTATATTGTACTTACTATTTTTTGCCTGACTTTTTTCACCCAGCATAATTATTTTGAGATTTATCTTTGTTACTGAGTCATCAGTCCTTTCTCTACATTCCCTCCAGTGTTTGGTATGATCCTGTGTTTTTCATTTTAGCCATCCTAACAGGTGTGTAGTGATGTTTAATTAGGGCTTTAATTCAAAAAACACTTTTTAAGTACTTAACTTCCATCTACAAATTTTGTTTGGCGAAGTATATTTTCAAGTGGTTTGTTTATTATTAAATTGGGAAGTTTACTTTGCTACTAGAGTTTTGTGATCTTTATATATTCTACATAGAAATCATTGATCAGTTATATGATTTTCAGGTATTTCACCCCAATCTGAGTTATCTTTCCAAGTGTCATTAAAAGGGCAGAGATTTTTTATTTCTGATGAAGTCAGTTCATCAGTGTGTGCATTTATGGTGTAATTTCTAAGAAATTTTTGCTTACCTCAAGGCCACATAAGTTTTATGTTTACCTCTGCAAGTTTTATGTATAGATCAGTGATCCATTTTGACTTCATTTTTGTAGATGGTGCAAGGTGTTGGTTAAAGTTTATTTTTTGCATCTAGATCACCTGCCCCAGTCCATCTCCTGCCTCTCAAAGACAGGAGACACCAAGATACCCATCCTTGCCGCCCTCAATCATGTGCCAGGCAGTTGAGGCTGTCTCACATGTGAGGCTCTGTCATCAGATTTCTGGGGTTCATGTCCAGCTCTGGTATTTCCAAGTGTGGGCCATGGGGAGTGGTTAACTGACCTCCTAACCATTAGCTTCCTCATCTGTAAAGTGGTCTAATAATAGAAGGTACTTGTGAGGGTTACTGTGACATTGACTAGACAATGAACTTGATACACTTGATCCATGCGGCACATAGGAAGTGCCTGTGCACAGTGACGCTGATGTCCTCATAGCGGCCATTATCCTTACCTGCTGTATTGTTTTGATCTGTGTCCCTCCAAGTATCTAATTTGGATGGGGCTGAGTCTGGCATTTGTGATTGGTTTGTTGTCTAGTGCTGGGATTGGTGATGTGGGTGCTGCACCCGCCCAGAGGTGGAGCCAAAATACAGAGTAAAGGCAAAAGGAATGCATGTCTTTTCTCTCTCTTTTTCTTTTGCTCTCTCTTCCTGGTTCACCTGCCTTGCTGTTTGGTGGCTGCCATGAATGGTGGCCCTTCCACGCCACGCTGCCTTGGCCCCAACTAAGTATGGACTGAAACTCCTGAGAAACTGTGAGAAATAAACCTTTCATTCCCTAATTTTGGGTGTCAGGTATTCTGTCTCAGCAATGAGTGAAAAGTAACTAAGACACCTGCTTTCTCAGTTTCCTGCTAGGAATCCTGGCCCTAGCCTCTGATGCCCTGCCTTGTCTCGTAATTTCCTGTTCTTAAGCATAGGCACCCTAGAATCTTCACATCAAGGCCTTTTTATGTCATCTTGTTCTGTTTTTTCATACACAGTTCCCTCTTACTCTGTCAGCTGGCACACTCTTTGTGAGACCTGTGTCCTCATCAACTGGGTAGATCCCTGTGAGGATGGGGCAGCTGAGCTCCCACAAAGCCTTGCCATTCCTGACCCACTTGACGCATTCCCTTTTGTTCTTCCCCTAGAGTCCAGAGGATTGGCTTTGGACCTGCAGACAGACAGATCCAGGTTTGCGCCAGGATTTCGTCTCTTTCTTAACAGTTTGATTTAGACAAGTCTCTCAAACTCTCTCTTCCTCAGTCATAAGAAGGAAAAGAATAACTTCCTAGGATTGTTTTTAAAATTAAATGAGACATTCAGTACGGATGGACTTTAGGCAGTGACTGACACACATGGACACATACTTATTAATTAATCTAATTCTGAGAATAGTATGGGCCAGAACTAGGAAAAAAAAAAAAAGGAAAACAGTCGTTTTGAGATTGAATGTAGTAACAGTTTAAACAGCAGAGTCCAGAGAAAGCCAAATATTTCCTCAGATCTGAAGTTTGGAGTGGTGTTCCATTCCCTTCCTCTTAGTCCCTAGAAAGAAGGAAATTAGAAGAGAAGTTAGTGCTTTACTTCAGTTTTGCCCTTTCTGCAAGTCTGATGAGCAAGTGATGAAAACCTGGCACTTTGCATGGAAAGATAGCTCTTCCCTGACTGTGCCTGAGATGTGTGGCAGTATGTGCTCAAACTGAAAGAGTAAATAAGATCCAAAAGGTACAACAGATGCTGCAAAAGGGTAAGAAACTGCTCAAAAGGAAAGAATAACTGGGATGGGGGAAAGGAGAAAAGAAGGAAGCGGGGAAGATATATACACATATACATACAAGATAGCTAAGATAATTGTACTACTGATTCTATTAGTTCACTGAAAGGAACAGTTAGTGCTTATATTGTTTGATCAATTTTACATACCTATATCTGGTAATCTGAGCAACTATTTAGAAGATAACAATATGCAATGTAATACCCATTGTTAATTTCCTATCATCTTGTTTTCAAATTCTGTACCATTTTTATTGTTTTTTTTTATTCTCGCTAAAATTCAAAAAAAAAAAAAAAACCTTGGGGTTCAGTCCTATCCCAGTTGGAATGACCAAGCAGTTGATCCTATTGCTGTAGGCTTTTGATCATCTTTGTGAACCCTGCTTTTGTCTTGTCAAAGCCGTGGATGAAGATTCAGAGACCGAAGGAACACGGACTTGGTGACTGTGTTGTGGAAGTAGCCAGGTCTATATTTGTGGCCCAGCTGGTAACTGCAGTCTCGAGTAAATCACCCCCCAGGGGTCCAGGGCCTTGACTGGAAAATGGGCATTTATTCCCTAAATAGGAAGCATATACTTAGTGCCTACTGCCCTCCAGAATTGTCAGTTCAGTGGTATAATCAGAAGAGGAGGTCACAGAAGTCCAAGAATCTTGCAGGTGCCTGGGGAAGGTGAGGAGACCATTATGGTGGTAATGATAACAAGTGGCCCAGAATGTACCTTCGTTTTCCTTCTTTATCTTTAGCCTTCTTGGCATAGATTTTGTTCAGTGTATTAGATATACTGAATAACTTTAACCAGCCTGAGTTTTGTGCTGGTCGTCAGGACAGCGGTTTGTGGTCCCCTCCTAAGGGGACATAGAAAACCAGAAGTGCTTGGGCTGAGCACCTGCAAGTGAGGCTTTGTTAGGGAGCCTGCCTGTGGCACACCTGCTTCCATGCTTCCTTCCTGTCCCCACACTGTTGGGCATGAGGAGTTTCTCTAAATTCTTGAGATGAAGTTGAACTCAGAGTGGTGACGTCCCTGGGCAAGAATTTTATGTTGAACTGGAAGTGGGGTGGGAGTAGTTCCTAAAGGAAGGGCAGCAGTAATGAGAAGAGAGTGGGGAGATGGCATAGGACCACCCCCAGAAACTAGGATTGCACCTGCTTGCTTTTTCTATCTTGTCCACATCAGCTTCTTTGATGTTAAACATACACACACATACACACACACATTTACACATATATCTATTATACATGCTCACACTTGGTGAAAGGAGGCTCATTGTTTTGTTTTTCCTCTGGTTCTTAGCACTTAAAACAAAGCCCAACACATAGTAACTGCTGAAATGGTAGAATGACCTTAATCCCTAGAACTCTATGCTGTTTCACTATCCCTGCTCTACAGATGATGAGCCTGAGGCTCAGAGCCATTAAATAACTTTCCCAAGGTTATGTAGCCACATGATTAAAATCCAGAGCCTGTGACTTTGACTCAAAAGCCTGTGTCCTTTCTTCCAAGTCCTCTTTATAACATGTTCTGATTATACAGAATTTTAAGGGAAATAAGCACAACTTTATTGTTTTCAAGGATAAAATAAAACTGAAAGCAAGAAAGAGTTTGGTATACATAATAAAGTTCCATTTTTATCTTTCCTGTGCCCTCATTAGTTTGGTATTCTTGCATCCTTGGCTCCCAAAGCTGAGTAATGTCCGGCCTTGTTTTCTAGCCCCTTCTGTGGCATGGGAAGCACCCCATCTGGTAGGCACTCTCTCCTGTTGTGGGGTCAGCACCTGTCAAATTATGGGCCTCTTCCTTCCGGCTGCAGTGTTTGTTCATGGCAAGGGAAGGTGTGTGTAATTCATTTCCTTTGCTCCCTGTTGTGCTGATATTTCACTAATGCCACTCTGTTTTGCTACAACACACTAGGTACTTGATTTGTCAGGTGAATCTCATGGAAACTGTGCAGTTTAGTTATAAATTCATTTCTCTCCATTTCCTCACTGGAGGTATGTAACCTTTCTTTTCTTAGCCAGGACTTTCCTTTTAATGCAAGGTTATTAACACCTTCATTAAAACCTTTATTACCTGACTTTTATGACACTGGCCCCCCTGCCTGATGCTAGCTTTTATGCTTATTCCTGTCTATCCTCACTCATTCTAAATGGCTCTACTGAAGAAAGAGTACAGAAGCAAATCTCCCGGCATGTCACTCCTGGCTCTGAGGGTGAGGAGAGATCACTAGTGATCATCAAGTGCCTGCTTATACCGGACATGGAGGTCAACTTCTAGTATGCCTGGTCCCATTTAAGTACCGCATAATCCTTCAGATACATATAATTCTTAGACCCAATTTATAGATGTTGAAAGCAAAGCCCAGAAAGATGAAGGAATTACACAGAAACACTAAATCTACTGGAAGACAAGGTAGGTAGAAATCTTGAAGACACAGGGGTAGGCAGAGTTCATGAACAAAATGCAAACTGCACGGGAAGTACTTCAAAGAATCAACAAAATTTTGTACTTCAAAAGAAATCACCAACTGAGTGAAGAGAAAACCCACAGAATGGGAAAGAATTTTAGCCAGCTGTCCCTCAGACAAACATATAAAGAATTGAAAAACATCAGCGGCCCCCCCGCCAATTCAAAGACCCAATCCAAAAATGGGCATCTGAGATGAACACGCACTTCTCAGAGGAAGAAATACAAATGGCAAATAAATACATGAAGACATGCTCAGCATCACTGGTCACCCAAGAAATGCAAGTTAAAACAACACTGAGATTCCATCTCCAGAAAGAATAGCTGCCTTCAAGAAATCAACTGATACCAAATCTTGGCAGGGTTGTGGGGAAAAAGGAACACTTCTCCATTGCTGGGAGATAGTGGTGCAACCACTGTGGGATATAGACTGGTGCAACCACTGTGGAAATCAGTGTGGAGATTCCTCGGAAAACTAGGACTGGAAGTTCCATTTAATCCAGCTATTCCCCTTCTGGGTATTTTCCCAGAAAATTGAAAATGTCATGCTACAGCAATATATGTGCACCCATGTTTATGGCAGCACAATTTGTAATAGCTAAATGTTGGAAACAACCAAAATGCCCATTAACCGCAGAATGGATAAAAAAGATGTGGTATTTTTATACAATGGAATATTACTTAGCTATAAAAAAGGATAACCTTGAGGCTTTTATAGATAAATGGAGGCAATGTGAAACCATACTTATAAGTGAAATAAATCAAACTCACATTTATAAATGGCATATTGTCTCCCTAGTATAAAAAATACTAAAAAATAAAAATCTGAAAGAGTAGTAAGATCCTAAATGTACAGTAGATGTGGTAATAATGAAAGGGAAAGAAAGTGCCCAAAAGGACAGAACAACTAGGGTAGGGGAAAGGAAAAAAGGAAGAAAGGAAAAGATTATATGTATGTTGGTAAGCACATATAAATGTATGCATATGTATGCTAGATAGATAACTATACTACTAATCTCTGTTAATTCATCAAAAAGAACAGTTTGTGCTGTCATTGTTTGATCGATCACTTTTGTATCTAGATTTTATAACCTGAACAACAACTTCTAAGACAGTATGCAATATATTAACTAATGTTAATTCCTTACTTTTTTTTTGAAATTCTGTATCATTTCTATCCTTTTTTTTTCATTTTGCTTTTCTAAAAATAAAAAAAATTTTTTTAAAAGATGAAGGAATTCCACAAGGAAGAATTGGTGAAATTGAAATAAAGAACAAGTCTGCCTGGCACAGATTTTGATTGGGGCTCATTCCTCTAAGTTAGTTCCTTGAGAGGTTCCTGGAAAGGGGCTGGAGGATGGGGGATGAGGGAGATGGTACTTGAGACAGATGAGTTGGGACAATACTGCACAGCCATTACCCCTCCTGCAGACTTCCATGTTTGGTAGTATCATAAAGTTTCTCAAAATTGTTTCATTTAAGAAAATAATTTAATTCTCTTTAATTTTTTATTGAAAATATAAGCATAGAACAAATACAAATTCTACCACTAATATTTTGCTGTTCTGTTTATATATTTTTTCATTCATCTATTAGCCCATCATATTTTGTTTGTGCACTTTAAATTGTATACATCAGTGTACTTCTCCCTAAAAACCTCAGTGTGTATATTAGTAACTGGCTTTTCACATACACTTTATGATTTCAGTCCTTTGGAATACATTAAACTTGTGACCCAGTGCCTGAACTGTCCTGGAAAGAGTGCGTGTCCCACAGGCATTTCCACAGGGCTCTCTGTGCACCAACCGTGCAGTTCACAGCGTTGCTCAACTCATGATGTTATTGGGTTTTTTTTCCCTTTTTGGTCTAATTGTTCTATCAATTACTGAGAGAGTGATCCAAAAATCTCCAGCTATGATGTGAAATTGTCTGTGACTCCCTTCAATTGTAATCAATTTTTGCTTCCTGTGTTTTGGAGTTCTTGTCTTGCATCCTGATAAATTCATGCTCTACGTTATGGACTTGTTATCTTTGGTGATACTCTTTAAGTCTATTTTGTCATGTTAATGTAACCATCCTAGTGTGGTAATATAACCACACCGTTATGCCTTTTTTCAGTCCAGTCACTTTAAATTCACTGAAGTTTTTATATGTAAATTGCATTACATGTAGTTGATTTTAACTTTTAAAATTTATTATGGCAATATCTCCTTTTTAATTACAGCACTGAGTTTGTTGATAAGGTATTTATTGATGTTTGAATCTACAGTTTGTTACTTCTTTCCCGTATGTCTTCATTATTTTTTGTTTTGTTCCCCCTTTCCTGCCTTCTTCTGAAATATCTACATGAAATAACATAATGTTAAGCCTAACCTCAGCACTGATGGAAGCTGAGGCAGGAAGATTGAAAGTTCAAGTTCTAGACCCTGTCTTAAAGAAAAAGGGCTGGGGATGTAGTTCAATGACAGAGCACCCCTAGGTTTGATTCCCAGTACCAGAAGGAGGGAGAAAGAGGAAAAGGAGAAGGAGAGACAGAGAGAGACAGAGAGAGGGAGATTTAGGCATGGATTTTATATTCATATATAAATTTACTGCTATACCTGTTTGCGTGCCCTTAGTGGGTGCCCCGAGGATTATGACACACACTGTTAATGTCCATTTAAAGTTAATATTAAAAAAATAAAAAATAAAGTTAATATTGTACCATTTTACATAAAAGGTAAAAACTTTACAACCATGTATTTCGTATGTCCCACTTTGTCCCTTAAGCTATAGTTCTTTTACATAGCAAATCTATGTACATTATAAACTATACAACACAGTTTTAATTTTTCCTTTAAGAAATTCTATGTATTTAAAAGAAAATTGTAAAAAGTATTGGATATTTCTCAGAGTAATCGCTGTTTCTGATAGTCTTTACTTCTACCTGAATATCCAGATTTTCATCTGGTACTCTTTCTCTTTAACCTAAAGAAATTTCCTTTAGCATTTCTTGTAGATAAGGTCATTGGTGACAGTTTCTCTTATTTTTTTTCTTCTACTTTTGCTGGATATATGTAATTCTGATTGATAGTTATTTTCTTTTAATACTTGGAAAGTCCCATTCAGCACTGTAGTCTGGTTTCCATAATTTATCATGAGAATTCATCAGTCGTTTTTTAGCTTGGTGTTCCTTTGTATACAATATTTTGTTTTTCTCTGACTGATTCCAAGCCTTTCTTTTTATGCTTCGCTTTCAACAGCTTGACTGTGTCATGCTTGTGTGTTTTCTTTATATTTTTCTTAGTTGAGATTTCATGAAGTCTTTGAGTCCATATATTATGTCTTTCACCAAATTAGGGATTATTGGGCCATTACTTTCTTATATACTTGTATTTTTCAACTCCATTTTTTCTGGTCCTCTGCTTTTGGGACTCTAATGACAGGTATATTAGAACTTTTGATAGTGTTCCACATGTCCTTGAAGACCATCATCATCATCATCATCTCCTCCTCCTCTCCCTTCTTCTTTCTCCTACCCTCTCCTTCCCATCTCTTCTTCTCCTGCTTCTATCTTTTTTTTCCCATTCTTTACCTCTCGTCTTAAGATTGGATTGTCCTTTTGTCTCTCAGTTAACTGTCTCTTTTCCCTGTTAGTTTCCTTTTTTCTGTTAACTACATATGGGACATTTTTTTTTTTGACTGAAGATACTCCATTTCTCAGTTTTATCTTTTGCACTTTTTAAAAATGACTTTTTACCATTTTTGCCCTGCACCTGGTGAGCCTTGGTTCTGAATACCCCTTCATGTGTGTCTTGCACTTCCTGTAGGCTGGTCCTCAAACCGTGCAGTGAGTCTTCAGATCTCTTCTACCATTTTTTCCTTTTGCCTATGAAGTGGTTTGAAGAGCTGTGGAGAAACCCCTGCCCAAGCACGTGTGGGCCAGACACAGAGCCCAGTGCTACTGGTCTGAGCTCATCTCTTGCCTGTCTGCTTTCTGCTTAGCTGGCCCACCCTAAGGTCTTCATAAAATGGCCCCATTGGGGATCTCCAGGTTATTTCAGCTCCACTATACTTCTTTGGCTGTGCTGGCTTGTCACAGTTGTGTCTATGCCTTTCCTCATGCTATAAAAGGTTTTGGAATGCTTCTACCAAATATGGCTTCCTCTTCCCTCTGTCAGAATTAAGTGTGATGAGAGGCAAGTGGGCCATCTGGGTCCCACTGTCATTCCTGGAGTAAGAAAGACATACTTCATAACCTTTGTTTATGGGTGCCACTTCCTGGCCAGAGGGTGCTGGCTCTCCTAGATGACCCATCCTGCTCTGCTTGCCTCCCTAGCCCCAGGTTGCGGCAGCCTTCTTCAAAGGAGGGCACCTGCCCCACTGTGAATCAGCTGACAGCACCTCCTGGGCTCTGTTCATGTCCCTGCCCTGCTGCACTGCCTTGGGTTCAGACAAGCTTTCCCCTTTGCCCACACCACAGATAGGGCCTACCAGAGCTGGCTGGGAGGATCTTGCTTTGGTTATCTTTTGGTGAGGACAGATAGGAGGTGCCAGCCCAGGGCTCCTTCACTGACTGCACTGGGTGCCTGGCATGCATGCTTTACCCCTTTGAGTATTTGGGGACATCCCTGACCTCAGTCTCTTTCCTGACTCTCCTTCAACCTGAGCAGAGCCTTCTGCCCACATATAATCTCCAGGGACCTGGAGGTACAACCAGACTTTACCGGGTAACCCTTGTGCTGCAAGGTTCTGGGAGACAATGGGGATTCCATTCCTCAAGTCTGTGAGGGAATGTCTGCTGAGGTGCTTGCTTACTCCCCTCTGATGGATGTGGTCAGGGTTTCTTGAAGGCGGTTCTCAGTGAGGGCAAGGCTGCAAGTGGTCTGACGTCAGTGCCCACCAGCCTCTGCAGTCCTTGACTTGCAAACCTCGGAGGGTAGACCTCCCTTTCTGCAGGGGAGCAGGTACCCTCTAGCTGCTGTCTGATTCATTTGCTTTGTAATTTTTAAATCTTTTCTCCATCTCATTATGATGTTTCATTTCCTTCCATCTGGCACTATGAAGCATTCACAGTATGAAATTTAAAAATGAAGATGATGGAGATGATAATATTGGTTAGAATAGAACATAGCAAAAACTTTGCAATTAAAATAAACTTTAGCATTTGATTTCCTCTCCATGTCTCTGTCTAATAATTTGTGTCAGTATATACAGAGATGACACAGGAGATATATGAAGAGAAGTCAGAATAACCACGCTCCTAAGACCAACTGTGACTTCCTGCCTGACACTGAGCGCCTGTGCCAGGTGTGTGGGGGTGTGTGCAGCTGTGGCAGGTTCTCTGAGGAGGTATTTGGGGTGAGAGTGAACTAAAGGAGTGCACCAACTGGGTGACCCATCAGAAGACCCTAAAAGCATGGCCAGCAGGCCCAGTTCAGCTTGCAGATGTATTTGGCCTGCCTAGTGTAAAAAGCAGAACAAATTGAGCTGTCACTTGAACAATATAGAAATTTCAGATTCAATCTGTTTTCTAGTCCTCTTGAAGAATCAAAAGAGGCCCATTGTGCAGATCAGCTGTCTGCCAGAACCAAGCATACCCAGGTCTCATGTTACCTGTTTACCGAGCATCTCCCTCGCTGAGGTGTGTCAACTGCTGCCTTGAAAAGCCAGCTTCTCAAGACCCTGACCCCTACCTCCTCACCAGTGACCCCTCTGTCTAGGCCCTTGGGGCACTTTTGGGCCACTCCAAACTTAGATATTTCCTTTTAGTTCCTGGGTTTAGAATTTGAAAATATTTGGGGCATTGCTAACCATACAGTTATCACATCTGATTGAGCTATTCTTGTCACTCTAGATATGTGTATACTTGCTTATCAGGACTGTCGGGGGTCACAGAGGCCCCCAGAGGTGGGGTAACTTGAGATAGAGGGCTGCAAGACACAGATCAACCCCTGAGACCTGTGATTATGCCTTCCTTATGCCTGCAGACCTGGAGCTTGTGAGTGGCCATCTTGGAGCTGGGTGGCCAGAGCAGAGCCTACCTGGGAATGGGCCTGGGAAGGCAGAGGAGGAGTCTGAGGTGGGCAGGCCGGACCTCTCTGTCTGACCTGCTCACCACTTCCTTCTGGAAGAAATTTGCCGCCTCTGCAGCCTGCCCATTTCTTGGCCACTGCCCTGTGCAATCCCTCCAGTGTGGACCTTGGCTCCTGGTTCTCCTGCATCCTCAGGCCCTGTGACCATGCCCAAGCAGTCCCTTTCCTAAGGCCTTTCACAGGTCTTGGTCTGGGCTTTTGCCCTTTCTCTAAGACATCTCTGTGTCTTTGTGTCTCTTTCTGTGTCTCTCCCTTTCTCTGTTTCTCTGTCTCTCTGTGTGTCTGTCTCTGTCTCTGTGTCTCTGTCTATCTCCTTCTCTGTCTCTCTGCCTACACCCCAAGATGCTTGGCCAAATGCGTCCAAAGTTGGGTTGGCTTTGCTTTGTCTTCCAGAGCCTTGTGGGGTCTTGGGAAGACGGGCAATCCTGAAAGGTGGGAAGTGCAGACATGGCACTCTAGGCAGTTGTTTTATTCTTTTTTTGGATTCCAAAAAACATTTTGGACTAACTGTATCTTGGGGTTATGTAGTTAATAAAGTTTGCATAAAATAGTTTTAAATGAGCAACTCATCTGGCTTCTCATGTGGTTTCCATAGTGACCCTGCACTGCCAGGTTGATAGGGAGGGTGGCTTTGTTCAGGTCCCAAAAGACTTGAGAGTCATTGTGGGATGAGAGAGGCCACTTGTTTATGGTTTCAATTTAGGAATCTATTTCTTATGCCTGATTGCCAATTTCATACTGTTAAGGGCTTTCTCATATTTGGATCTCCTGGCATTGTTAGTATTAAGCTAGACTCCTAGAAGATTTTTCCAGAGCTAATCTCTTGCAGTGTCAATTTCTCTGTTTTCAAATACCTGAAGATTCAAATGGCTCTGGAAAGGTATCTTCCTTTGTGTGTTTTAGGAACACTTTTCTCACCTTGTCTGCTTTTCTGAGTCACATCAGGCACTGAAGCAAGTGTGAGGGGCACGGTGGCAGCCACACGACAACAGCCTTGTCAAATGCTGGTCAGAGAAAGCTCCATCACCCGTGCTTAACTCAATTAGAACTTGCCATGGCAGTGGTGATAATATGTGACATTTACGTGAACATTTCCACTTCTCACTGGGCCTCCAGGCATTTCCATGGGTGGCTCTGCCTGCCTGCCAGGAACTGTTCCAGAACAGCCTCGTTTCAGTCCCCTTTCCTTTCCACTCTTGCTGTCTCTCATCCCATGCTTGCTCTGTTTGCTCACACTGAGTCTCGCCGTTTGCCCTGACTACTGTAGCCCCTGCCCGCTTCTTAGGTCCCCATCCCTGTGAATTTCAGCCTAATCATCTGTTTTCATCCCAAAGCCACCTGCTGTCCTGGGTGCTTCTATCCAGCTTCCAAGGGGTGGGATTTATTTTCTTTAGTATCAGTTAACCTCTACAGAAATAACATATGTTCATTTTAGAAGATAAAGAAAAGTACATGGAATGTAATTTTTGAATTATATTTAATCCCCCACCCAGAGCTAATACCCTCACCATTGCAGACCTACATCCATCTTGACATCTGTGTCTAGTCATCTTTACTTATGCAAAACAGGGATCATTTGGGGCTCGCTCTTTTGCAGCCTGCCTTTTCCCACAGTGTAACAAGAGCTTTTATTGTTATTCTTCAGGAACACAGTTTTTCATGGTTTCCATTGTCCAGCAAGCATAGTTAATGTGAACAGGCCCCTCCTGGGAATGCAGTGTGGTCCAACCTCACCTGCTCTCTGGCCTGGCCCCTGCCTACCTGTTCTCTCACCCTAAGCTTGAACTACATTTCTCTCAGCCTTCAGCCTAGAACACTCTGCCTTCACTGGATAGCTTGAGGCCCCTCTCCTCCCAGGAAGGTCCAAACCAAGTGGTTTTCCTACATGTTCCTTGAGTCTCACCCCCAGCTCTTCCAGAGTGTCTGCACAGCTCTGCAGATGCACACATGGCTCCCGATCTCAGTGGCCACCTTTCATGTGTCCCTGTGCTTTTGGAACATGATATAGTGCTTCTTACACAGGTGGCACTGATGCAGGTTTTTTTGAATGAATAATTGCACTTACTCATTTTGGAAGGAACTTGGGATTACCCATCTCTCAGTTCCCCTTCCACAGGACCCACAGGGTCTGATGACATATGCTGTACAGGTGGCTTGTCTTGGTGAAGACCTATTTGTCTCCTTCAGCCACATGACCTCACACAGTGCTTTGTCATCTGGTCTGTACCTGGCTTATGTGAGATGTGAGATCATTTACAAGAAGAGAGTTGCAGTCCTAAGAGATGAAGGGACACATTTTCCAGGGAATGCCTTCAGTTTCCTTCTTTTTCTCACATTGTACGAAGTCTCCACAAGTATTATCTCACCTAATTCCCTAACCAGTGGAAGCCAGCATTCTGCCCTTCCTGGTGAGGAGGGCAAACCTGAGAACTTTACCTGGCTTCACCAGCCCAAGGAGGATCTGACAGGGTGGGGGTTCCAAACCCAATGGGGTTACCCGGGCTTTGCCACGTTCATCCTTTTGCCAGCACATTGTCCTGTCTAGAGCCACGTCCCTGTCTGCATGAACACTGACTGTAGGTCCATGAAGCTGAGTCAACAGCATTTGCATCTGCTTGCAGCAGCAGAAGAGGGACCTTTTCCCATCCATAATCAGGAACCTCTGGACATTTGTTCATCTCTGGAGTTTGCTCAGCAGGACAGAAGGTAGTTTCCTGTAGGGGGAAGAATGAAAGAGTACTGTTGAGCATTTTAGAAGTGGTGACTCAGACAGGGGCTGATTATTAAGTAGAAGACTCTCTTAGTCTTGTGAGTTGTGCTCAGCAGTGGGAATGACAGGCAGTAGTGTGCAATTCAAGAGAAATCAGAGAGCAAAGTTTAAAGGACCCCAGTTTTCTGTCATCTATGCAGAGTGTCACCAAGATTGTGAAGTATACCTCATTATGGTCACCACCAAAGCCACTGATGGAGACACGCCCTCCCAAGCAGCCTGTGCACTGTGTTGCTGCCACACTCACTGTCACTCTCACCCTCTCTCTCCCATGTTCTCAGCTGACTTTATGGTCAGTTATTCATCTACATTCACCAAATACAGGAACTGTCAACACATAAGCATTTTCTTGAATACATGAATGAATGAATGTCAGCAGTGACACATTTTAATCTGTTTTGTTTCTTAAATGTGTTTTCAAAAGTGAGTTTTGCTAAGTGTAACTTCTCGTGTAGGTTTCTATAGTTTACCGTCAGGTAAAGATAGAGAAACATAGATGGGATGCTATTACAATCAGATAGACTTGTAAAATAGCAGATGCCTGCCACTTACTATAGCAGATACCTTTTTTATTATTATTTCTCATCTTTATCTTAATTATAAACATCATCATTATCATCATCATCATTATTATATATAGATGAAGAAATAAGAGTTTGAATAGATTTTGTAGTTTATCTGGGCTCACCCAGCTACTTGAGGTAGATCTAGGATCTATATGAGTTCAAAACTGATCATAGACTTTGGTTAGATATTAGATATGTATGAGCTAATCCCCCAAACTTAGTGCAGGACAGACACCATGCCAAGGACCAATGAAAGCAGAGATGAGGAAACTGATCAGCTGGTGTAAGCAGAAGAGCCAGTGTTTGAGATGCAGTCAACTCTGATCCACAGAGAGACAAGACCGGGTCACTGTGGGCAGAGGGCTGCACAAATCATCATGAAATGTCCCTCTGTGACTGGAAGGGAGTGGGGGGCATCATGGTGAGTGATGGAGGCCCTGGCCCACTGTTTCCGTGTGGCCACTCTTGCCTACTTGGACCCGGCGCCAGCGTTTTGTACCTTGTTGCTCTGCTTTGTTCAAGTCTTGTGCTGCATGGATCGTGGGAGACAGGAATCATTTCCACAGGAGACTTGATGGCTTTCTCGGTGGTGTGGTTTTTAAGTGTCACTTATCACATAACTTCCTTATTCATAATTCAACACATATTCATGTTAATAATTGGGCCATATTTCTTAAACGTTGAGGGAAAATGTGCTTATGGAATTTCTTATTATAGTTAGAGCGAGTAGAACAAGTTGGCACAGGAGCCAGTAAGATTAAGAACACTGTTCCCTGGGGCATGTCCTCAAGGAGTTTGGCAACAGGAGAGCAAAAGCTTGGTCATAAAGAGCCATCATGCAGATAGAAACAAACAATCCCACAAAACAAAAGCCTGGATGAAGTTCCTAGGTAGACAGATAAAGGGATGGGAGTCTTGACCTGGCTGGGGATGAGGAGCTGCTTCTGGGAGTGGCCTTTGCACTTGGTCTTTGAGAGTTTACACTGTGTACTATAGAAGAGATACAGGGCTGTGCAAGAGGAAGTGCTAGCTTATATCATGGTGACAGACTTAAAGCAAAGATTGACAACTTCTGCACTGCACAACGTGAGAGATTGGCCAAGTCCCTGGGACCCTCCCTTGGAACTCCTTCCCGGGACTCTGGTCAGTCAGCCTCATCTAGTATTTGTGGCAAGGGACAGAGAAATAGTCAAGCCACAAAATGGTCCAATGTGCTTCCGAGCTGACCTGGCATTTCCCCTCGGGTCCAGTGTTTAAAGCCATGTGGCAGAGCCTGACATCCATGAGCCAGAGCCTGACACCCAAGAGGCGGGGGCTTGCTCCTTCTATTGTGGCAGAGGTAACTGAAGCCTGGCAGTGGGAAAGATCTGCTGTGTCATGGTTAAGTGGCCATGGGGCTGACTCAGGGTCTCTGTGGCTGCTTTCCTTGTGATCAGGACGTCTAAGGGCCAAACTGCTGACTTGGAACTGCCCCTGCTTCTGTCTTGCCTCTGGGCTTCATTGGCCTTTTATTTTGAATTGTATTGTTGCTCTTAGGTGCTGCTGTAATGCTTGACAAATTCTTGGTGAATATGGGAAAAAATTGCTGCATAAATCATCTGGAGAGTAGCATTTTCTAATTTGGATGTGTGGCAAAACAACTGTGGGTGATTTTTATTCTTTATTTTCAACAGGTTGTCATCAGCTGCTACAGAGCAATAAATCAGTTGTATTTTCTGGGTGAAATGGGTTTAATTTCTCAGTGTTGCATTCATGTTTCCTTTCTTCCACTACTGCATGGGACTTGTAATCCTTATTGATGCAGTGATAAGATGTGGTGGTCACAACCTTAGTCTTATTTAGATGGGATAAGATGTGCAGGTGCAGTTTTTCAAATGGGACCTCCTCAGCTTGTCACCCCCATGCAACCCTCAGGAAAAAGGGGCTTCTTCCAGACAGCAGGCCCAGATTCTCTGGCCCAAAATCTCAGGCTCAGAGCTCCGTGCAAGAGAACTGGGCTGGTTTGCCTGTATATCCCTACTCACCTGTAAAATTTCAGTGTCTCAGCAGCAGCTGTCTTAAAGTACATGCCAGGCCCTGTGGAAAGGAGGTCTGTGACTGCACCAGTAAAACTTTGAATTCTGCTATTACCCTCATTTTCCTCCTCTGGGAAATGTGGGTGTTCATGCCTCCCTCCTGATTATAGGCAATACTACTAGGCCTAGTGCAGCTGGCATTCAAGAAACAGACTTGTGGGGGTAGGTAAGTTCCCACTAACCTTGTGACTTCTACTTGCAGGGATGCTGTTAGAATGACCTGGAAGCTCTTTCCCTGGCAGACTGGAGGGTGGGAGGATGAGGGCCAGGACCTTAAGCTTGCTTGGTACCTGGGATAGATGCACTGTCCAGGGGACAGCCCTGGCACCTGAGGGTTGGTCCCACCTTGGGTCTCCTGTTTGGGTGTTTCCACCCCTGGGAAGGGGTTGCAGGATGGAGACTGGATGAGCTAATGCATGTGTCTTGTGCACACCAAGCACTCAGCAATGTTGCTGTCCCAACTTCATCCCCACTTGATTCTTCCTTTCTTTTCTGACCCTCTCCTTGGCAGATCACTTCTGTCAGATGGATGAAGTGAGACTTGGTCACCCAAGGCCTCCAGCTGCAGAAAGCAAGTTGCTAGGATTGGTTGACAGTGAAGTTACTTCATAAACTTTCTCTTCATCCCAGATATGGGATGTATTCTATATGAAGGGTATAGAAGGGTTGAGATTACCTTTGCATATTAATCTGTCAGTGGCACCTTTTTGTCTTTTCAGTGTTTTGGCTTAGGAAAAAAGAGGGTGTAAATAGCACAGTCTGTTTCCTTGAAGGCATGCATCACATATGCTGCTGTGAATGCAAAGAGCAAGTTCATTTCCAAGGTTTGATCTACTCATTAACTCCCTTGTGTTCCACTGTAATCCTGAGTCAACCATCCATCTTACCTACACTGTAGTCAAGGTTTTCTGGGTGAAACATTTGGTCTGCATGTAGTTCTTTGTTCACATTCCGTGCAGATTCAGATTGGCTGAAAGTCCTAGGCTCACTGCATGTGTCTATCCCTCCCAGGAATCTGAAAGGAGAGTGAGTGCGTATTCAAGGCTCAAGGGTATAGCCCTTCATAAGTATCATCCCCTCACCTGTCACATCTGAGACACCCAGGAGACCCAAGAAATGAGAGCAGTAAAATTAGGACTGTCTAGCACCTACTATATTCCATACATGATGCTAAATATATGTTTTAAATTACCTATGCATACCAGTGAAGTTTAGAGCAACAGCTGATCTACTCACAGCAGCAGACCCTTATTTTGATGGCTTTCTGTATGTCAAGCACTGTTTCTGGGCCTGGAGAAACCCTAACCCCTCTTCTAGGTGAGTGGATTTTATTTTGGACCTAACTGAAAATTTAAGAATCACAAACAGAGAGAGCCACACTGGAAATGTATTGGGGGTAGATCTAGGGTGGGGAGATGGGGAAGCCTTACCTCAGCCCACTCTGTTGCAACCTATGTCTCATGTACCCCTCAACTTTGCTTGGCTGCAGTGTCTGGCTAAGGAGTATCTCAGAGTCCTCTCCTCAAATGTCAAGTGCCTGGTACCATAACCTTGAAGTTGCAGGGCACAAGCAGAAGCTTGGTTTTAGAACAGGTATATTGTTATCATCTGGAAAATGAGGGAGTCATGCAAACTAGGAAGGAGAAGCCAGCAGGGTGATGACTTTAGTAGGAGAGAAAATCAGAGCCTAGAACCTGTGGCTGTCCAAGGTTCAGGAAAGGCTAAGCCTTTTCTCTCCAAACCTGAGACCAACACTGCTTGTCTGAGCATGTGTCATAAAGCTGTCTAAAGTCACCTTCTTTTAACCAAAATGTATGTTTATGTTTCATTATGATAACACTGAGCTTTGAATAAGTTCATGTATGGATCACCTCCTCTGTACCATATTGTGTAAAATTTGGAGACCTTGTTGTTTGATGTATGACAGATGTGGTACAACCTGGGTGACTCTGCCAGGGAAAGCAGCAAGAAAGTACAAGGTACCTAAAGTTCATAGGTCACTTTTTAAAGAGAATCACTTTTTAAATTTTAAACAAAAGGAGCTATTGATAATCTTTGATTCTGTTAGGGATGTGCTATTTACAGATACCCTATGAAGTCGACTTGCTTTTGTAAAGTGGAAAACATGCTGTGGAGATCACCCCCCCCCATCCCTGCCAGTGCTCTCTTCCTTAGTGGTATTAAGCACTGTTGACCAGGCATTGGCCAGTATCCATGGGAGATTCACAGTGTGATGTAGGCCTCCCCCAGTCTGCAAGGTGCTGGGTGGTATAAAACCAACCAATTACAGGATAAGGCTGCGCCTCTACCTTGAGTTCAGGTCTGTTGCACCTGAGGTGTGACCACTAACCTTGACTCATTCCCAGGTCTCAATCTTGATCAAGTATAAAAATAAAGGAGTAGAGTCCAGAGAAGTAACAAAACAAAATCAAGATTCATGCAAGCAGCAGAACAGATTCGTCTGGAAAGGAGGGGCCCCAGAGCTGGGAGTCCACTGCTCCTGTCGCAGGGCTCAATTTATGGGGGAGGGGAGGGCAGCCCTCCTCTCCTGGGTGATGTGATCTGTTCATGAAGTAGAGTTTGGTCTTGAATTTGGTCCCCCACCTGTATCCATGAGCGTGGAGTAGTGTTCTGGTTGGGTTAACACTCAGGGTAATGCCATTCCTCACCCTACAGATGCTTTCAGCAGGTTTCACTTTCCCCTTGCTTGTTCACTTTCCCTTCGAGGTCAACTTCACAGTTCTAGCCCTGCCCAGGGATCCGTGTCCCTATAGGCCCTTGGTCTTTCCTGTGTCATGGCCACACTCTGATCACCTCTTCCTGCCTCCCTCTGACCTTGCAACCCATCTTCTGTGAATTCAGCACTGGAGCAGCCTCCTTCCTCAGACTCCAAATGGAGACTGGTCACGTCCTGTCCTGCCTAGACTCTACTGAGATCACACAGACACTTAGACATCACCCTTCTCACACCATTTCAAGGCCTCAGCACCTGCCCCAACCACACTTGCCCTCCTGCCTGCAGCTCCTGCTGCACACACACATCTTAGCTGAGGGTCTTAACAGACTGTGCTGGCACCTCTCCTCCCCAGCCCTCACCTCACTGCCACTCAAGATCTTGAGATGTTTTTGTGGCCTATCTGTTGTGTCCCTCACTAGATTTGAGTCCTTGTGAGCCTCAATTTTCTCATCAATAAAAATGAGAATAACAATACCTGCTACTCAGGATTTCCTGGGGTTAAATGAGAGTGCTGGGTCTAGTGGGCTGCCAATTCTGCTGTTGTAAGCCCCACCCAAAAGGGAGAAGCAAAAAAAGAACTTAGAATAGTAAACAGGGCCTAGTCCAAAGGAAGAGATCTTGCACATTAGGTATTCATACTTTTTCATTCTAATTCCTCTGTGAATGAATTTTGCCTTACTGGAAATATATTCAAAATTCCATTTTCTAAATTTATATCATGTTATTCTGTATATGTGTCCTATAAATATATTTGGTATTTATGCTATTTGTTGATGGTGATGAGAATGTGATTTTATACACAAATGATAATTAGGCAGTTTCCAATTTGTAAACCTCTTTGAAAATTCCATAATTCGGCAGTTCTGCTTTCTAATTGGTCATTCTTATTTGAAACTGCCACTACAGATCCTCCAGACTGGCCTGTGCACAAGCCCTGCCCTGTTCACTGTTTTCATGCACTGGGCTCTTTGGAGTCTGCTACTCTTTTCCTACACTGTCACCCCCAACCAGGCCAGCTGTGCTCATAAGTGACCTGATTTCTGCCAAAGGGAAATTAGCAGCTGCCAGGTAAAGAGGGTTGGTGAGGGGAGACAAGAGATGGGAGATTCAGTGACACTGTATCCCACAGAGAAGGAGCTGGAGGTACACAGGTGGGAGTGGCTCACATAGGTGAGATGTGGTAGGGCAGGTACACACATCTGGCACCTGAGCAGGCCTGGAGACAAGCCATGGCTCTGAGTGGGTGTCAAACCTCACACCTGAGGTCTTAGCATGACCTCAAGCTAATTAGAAGCCAAAAGGACCAAAAGACTCTAATCCTTAAATAGGTTTTTCGAAAGAGCTACAGGTGAACTAGTCTGGTGAACCAACTAAAGTACTCCATAGGACCCTGGCATGCTGCCAGTTTCAAAGGTAAATGAACAGACCAGAAGAAAGGCCATGGAGCTTCTGTTATCCAGCCTTGGTGGCAATGAAAATTTCCCTGTTAAAAGGAGATGAATTTATAGATTACTATGTTGCATTAGTCTTTTCAACAAAATCTTTCTGTGCCAGGATACAAGTTTCTCTGCCCCCCACAGGATGTTGCCTTCTTTAAAGTAACCTGGAACTGATCACCAGAAGGGCTCTTGGCACATAGTAGTGCTGTGCGGGACAGGTGGGGCAGGGCTTCACACCACTATGTCTGCCCTGCAGCCAGGTTTTGCTAGTGCCCTATATTCTTACCATGGTGGTCCATGTCTGACCAAAGAGGGAATAGGCTCAACTCTTCCCTACTTCCCCATTTTTGCGCTTGGCCATAGGCATGCCAAGTGATGCATCAGAGGAGGTCTGATGAGGCAGACATAGCCATGGTCCCAGTGGAGCAAAGTCCCCTTACAACGCATAGCATGGAAGAGGGAGAGGTCTTCTCAGTACCCAGCATAGAGCCTAAACATGGGTGAGTCCCCACAGGCTATCTCTGCTATGTTGACTGTGACTTGGAGAAGTGTCTACTACCATCAGTAAAGTGAATACAACACCTAAACAGAAATGGCACAGCTTAATGGCGATGGTGCATTCTTAGAAAGAAAACCTTTCAGAGTTTCTCGTTTTACTATATTATTATTCCAGCATAGCTTCTCACTGGTACCTCAACTTCAATATGCAAACCTTGCCCAACCCTGCTTCTTCCTGAAACTTGTCCCTTCCATGTATCCTTGCCCTGTGTGGCCCACTCAGAGCCATGGCTTGCCTCCAGCCCTACTCAGGTGCCAGGTGTGTGTACCTGCCCTGCCACATCTCACCAAGTGAGCTGTTCCCACCTGTGTGCCTCTGGCTCCTGCTCTGTGGGATACAGTGAGGACAGTGTCACAGAAGCTTCCATCTCCTGCCTCCCCCCACCAACCCTCTTTACCTGTAAGCTGCTAATTTCCCTTTGGCAGAAATTGGGTCACTTATGAGTGCAACTGGCCTGGTGGGGGTGACGGTGCGAGAGGTCATGATCTTTCTTAAACCCAGATGTTAAGGACACTTCCATTGGTGGCTTTCACCTGATTTTTCAGGAAAAACCTTCCAGGGGTGTTCCAGATATTTTCTGTCTGTACCTTCAAGTCTCTGACCTGGAGTTGGAAGATGAGTATATGCCCCTGTGTGAGTCAAGTAGATTTGGCCTCTCCTTCTTCTGCTCCAGGAAGGAGCAGGCCCTTATGTTGGAACCTTAGACCTAGACATGTTTCCTCTGGGCAGTGTTCTAGGTAACGCCTGGAATGGAGAGAGGAGCAGGGACATCCATGCCTCTGAATGCCTAGTGGCACTTCTGGAGGCTCCCTGTTGACCTAACTCTTGGTAATAACATTATTCCCTGAGCCTTAGTTTCTGCCCTGCTGTGTGGAAATAAAACCCATTTTAGAGATTCGACTTGAAAGAAAATGAAAATAAATGTTAGTGTATGTGATCATTGCAAAGCCTGGGTGAAATATTCTTTTCTCTATGGTTCACTCCTGTTCTTCACTTCCTCTCATGGTTTCTTTTTATGTCACTTTGTATGATTTCCTGTCTTCTGAGAATGCTTTCTGAAGGGCACATGCCCATCTAGATATTGCCTACACAGCATTTGCTTAAACTGTGATATCACTGATGTCCATCCCTAGCACATTGGTTGGGGATGTTATATGGTGGATAAGACCCTGCTGGGCCTCAGAAAACTGTAGTGGTCATGTTATAGATTAAAAACTGGTGGTCAACTTAACACCGGCTGAATTAAATTGGCATGGTGCTGAGTATAGATGGCCATGTGAGGAAAGTTGCCAGCATAAATAGAGATGTGGAGAAGAGCGAGGTGTTGTGGGTTCTCCTAAGTGTTGCTGTTTTGAGCCGTTTGTTCTGAGGAGCTTGTCACGCTGGCTTCCCCGATATGGATTCAGCCACTATCATTGGAGGAGCTCAGGACCTCATCATTGAGAGTGGCTGTGGTTCACTTTGGGGGAGCTCTGCTCCTCACATTGAGCATCACTTCCTGGCTCCAGAAGGGAAGATATGTGCTGCTTAATCTCCAGGAGAAGGTTGTCACGCTGGCTTCCTGGCATATACTCAACTGTTCTCATCGTTGGAGGAGCTCGGGACCTCACTGTCGCTGAGGATGGCTGTGGTACTTTTCAGGGCAGCCCCACTCCTTATTTGAGTGTAACTTCTCGGCTCCAGTGTAGAACCCTCAACTCACTGGCACAGCTCCTTCACCCTGCTGGCATAGACTTTCTAGCTTGTACCGCTGACCTTTGGCCTTCCCAGTGCAGATCCGCAAAATAGACTGGCATGAGTCCTTATTATGGGCTCTTAGATATCCAGTTGGATTTGTGGGAGGCATTGTCATGGGTTCTGGGTCTTTAGCTGGACTCATGCAGGACATTGCTGTGGGATCCAGGCCGTTGGCTGAATATTCTGGGTCTTTAGTGTTGTGGACAGATTTTCCTGCACTTTCTATGTTTAACTCTGGGTGACCATCATAGAACAGTATTATAAATTCTGTGTCATGTATGCAGTTGTTCTCCCTGTAACTCCTGACTACAATAGGTCATATTAGCCTGTGCTTCCAGGAGGCAGTTGGTGTTCTTCCTGATGTGAAGGGAGCTACCCGATCCTGCTGGCTTCAGCTGCCGCTTCTTAAGAGATTGCAAATGGGAGTGTATCTGTGTCTATTGCAAGGATGATGCAGCAGAAGCAAGTTCTATGCCTACCATACTTTCTTCTTGATTCCTCAAATTCAGCCAGTTTTAGTCAAGAACAATTTAAAAGGAGGAAAAGGAGCTTGAGAGTTGGTCAATGGATCAACTTCTTACTTACGGAAACTTGGAGCTGTGACTTGTCTGCCTCAGCAGATACTACTGATCTTCCCCAAGCTCCTGTGCCTAGGCCCTGGTAACAGTGATGGCTTCTCCATGTCCTGTGAGCAGAGCATGTCCCTCTGGAGAAAGCAAGGAGGCACACAGGATCCCTTAGTCATGTGAAGCAAAATAACCTCAAAACAGCTGATTTTCTGTGATGGCTCAGAAAGTAGGGGAGCCCAGCACAGCTGAGCACCAGCTCTGTACCCTGTCCTGGGCCTCACTTAGGTGAAGAAACTCTGTAGCATGCCACTTCTTGTCCAGACCAGGGCAAAGGCTCAGGGGCCAATAACTTGCCTAACTGCACAGAGAATGGGTAGACCAGGAAGACCCAGGTCTTTCAGATGTTCCATGAATAGCAGAAAATCCAATGGTCATTTCAGTCCCAGTGCAAATGTCCCCAGAACCCTAGGAAGCAGCACTGGGGAACCCATATCCTCCCCAAGAGAAGAGCAAGGCTGGAGAAGTATTAGGAGGGTTTTCTGTGGTCTGCAGGGAGGCTGCAAGGTGGGTTGTGATGACTCCTTCAGCTGGCCGAGCACTATGTGGCACTCTGGTAGTTCAAGGAAAGTGCAGGGAGAAGAAAACAACTCTCACCCGAGGTGAGGGTGCCATGGGAGGCAGACACCTTGGTAATATTAGCTCCAGCAAAATGTTTATGAACACAGGACAGTGAGTGAAGATGTTTTACTAGACACTCGGCATTTATCTCGCATTGTATATCCCACAAAGTGTCTTCCTAAACACTATTGCACTTGATCTTTAGTGAAACATCTTGTGATAGCCATTTTTTTATAATAGCTTTATTGAAGTATGATTTACATACTGTATAATTCATTCATTGGAAGTGTATAGCTCAGTGATTTCTAATATTCATAAGGTTGTGCAACCATCACAACAACCTGTTTTAAACCTTTTTCATTACCTCCAAAAGTAACAGCTATAATTTTCGGAGCACCATTTATGTGCCAGGCAATTCAGGTGAATATTCCCCCATGCCGGCTAGCCCTTAAGTGACATATCCAAGGCCTGGAGACTTGCGGGTGTCTTCCTCTACTCACAGAGCTAACGTGCAGATGGGACTGGGATCCAGTCTTGAGGACCAGAGCGCTGCATCTCCCCCATCCCTCTCTCCACTCCATGTGACCTACCTTTGGGAGGCAGCCCTTGGTTGACGTTCTGTCTGCAGCAGTGCACACCTGAATTCCTGCCTGCATAGAAGTGGTGTCCTGGCTCTGATGGAAATGCTGCTCCCTCAGGAGACTCATGGCAGAAGGAAATCAATTAAAAACAACCCATCTTGCAGGAGGCCAGACTGTACTTTGCCTTCAGCACTTTGGAGAGGGAGGACAGCTGGCAGCCAGTGGCATGCAGGGTGAATCTCATTTTATTAAATACTGTTTTCTGTACTGAGAAAAGAATGTGCTTAGGAGTCTTAAAATAAATACTCATCTATAGAAATGCAAGGTAAGGAGTTATACTTCCCCAAACCATACTGGCCAGCACAAGAGGGGAGCTTCTGCCATCTCAGTGTCTAGCCAGTCTCTAGCCATCAGAAGCATCTCTTTGTCTTCCTGTAATGTGGAATAAGTAAGCATACATTTTATGTACATGGTTATCAGTATTTAAGGACTTGCTTCATGGTCTCTCTTGCCAGCCTCCTTCGTGAACACATTCTCTTGGCAGTGCTGGGCTGTGGAGATACTGAAGTAGTCGAGACTTCGTCTTGGGCCTCAGGGATTAAGCTGGGTACAAAGCAGCAAAGGGCCAGCTGCAGATGCCCAGCAGGCTTGCAGGTCTGTGTGTGAGGCTTCTTAGGGAAAACTGAGTCTGGCTGTGTTCTCAGTGTGAGTGGAATTTGCTCCAGGGAGTGAGGGCTTGCTCCTAGGCTCTCTCTCTACACTCTGGGGATAGTAGTGGGTTTTTCCCACTCTCACAAGCTCAGTTCAGCTCTCTGTAAGACAGAGGCACTGACATGGGATCTCTGTAGCTGTGTGACGAGGCCATGTGATACAGAGTTTTCCTCTGTGCAGCATGGAGCTGTCCCTAGCCTTACTCTCCTGTGAGACCTGCTGGGCCTAGGGGAATCTAGGAACCAGTACTATAGCTATGTGGGCTGCAGCTCGTCCCTCGTGAGCCCTGGAACAATGTCACCTTCAGGTGTCTCATCAGTGCAGGTGCAGAATTCAAGGTCTGGGACAGCTCTCTGGACCCCTGTAGTCGTTACTCCCCACAAATTCCAGTTACCAACAAGTCTGACTTTGAATTCTCCATGTCCTACTTGCTCTCTCTGTGTCCCTGGGCAAACTACCTGATTTTGTGTGACACACAGCTTTTGTCTCTTCTGGGCTGCTCTGAAGATAGTGTTGGTGACAAGGCAACTTGTTGCATGGCACCAAGGCAGACCCACACATACCAGGTTTTGTGGGTATTGTTGCCCTGGCATTAGTATGAAGGAATTTGGTTTTTAGAGTACATTTTATTTTTCCCTTCAATTATAAATAAAATAATGCAGGCATGGTAGTATATACCTATAATCTCAGCACTCTGAAAGGCTGAGGCAGGGGGATTGTTCAGTGCCAAAGTTCAGCCTGGGCACTGAGTAACTTTGTGAGACCGTGTCTCAAAATAAAAAATAAAAATGAGCTAAGGATGTAGCTCACTTCGAAGACCCTGGATTCATCCTCAGTACAGAGAGAGAGAGAGAGAGAGAGAGAGAGAGAGAGAGAGAGAGAGAGAGAGAGAGAAACAGACAGACAAAGAGAGACAGAGACAGAGACAGGGAAACATGGGAGTGTTTTTCATTTACTGTAATTGATGTGTGAACTTTAAAGAGATACTCTCATTGAGAGCCACCCAAATATCACCACTCGGTTTCCTGGTCTGCCAGGAGCCCTGCTGACTTGGGGCAGCCACTGTGGAAGGAGGCTGCTTCCTTCCCACCTGTGCTGTGCTGCATCCCAGAACAGAGCAGGGGCTGCAGTCTGCATGGTTACAGATGCACAGACTGAGATTATAGCTTACAATCGTTGGTTATTTCCCAATGAAAGTTCAGCTTAACTGTATATACAAGTCATTTTAAACCTGACTGCCTGATTTGTATTTGAATATCATGATTATGACTTCCCTGGTGTGGTCATCAGCTGCTCAAACACTGAAATATGTGATATGGCATTTTAAAAACCACCTGTTTTTCAATAGAAAATTAAAAAATCACAGCACTCTTTTTAGTGTCAACTCTTTACTATCACTGTCACATTTGTCTATAAAATTACACCTGAAAAGTGGCATTCAATGATGGTATTAATTTTATTTAACTCCAGCTCATCAAAGGTGAACAGAATCAAATCATGGTAGAAATTTGGGGTCAGCACTGAATTTGACATTTGAAATTAAGTTTTCTATAGCCTTGCCTTTTGATTTTTTTTCAGCTTTAGGTTATTGCCCTAAATTCTTAGCTTCTTAGTTTTTTCACTGGTGACACTGGGTCACAGTTGTGATTGTGGCTGCTTTTTCCAGAGTGCTTTCTGTGTTCCAAGCCTTGTGCTGGCCATTTGTGTCTGCCATCTTATTTCAGATGCACAGAAATTAACAGTGTGGGATTGTTAGTTCCAATCACATGAAAAAGCAAAGCAAAATAATTAAAAAACTAAAATAAATCAGTGCTAATATGTGTCTTAGTTATTTATCTTGTTGTTGAGACAAAAATAGCTGACACTCAAAGTTGAAGAGAAGAAGGGTTTATATAGCTCACAGTTTGTAGAGGTTTCAATCCATAATCAGCTGGTTCCAAGGCAGGGTGCCATGGCAGAGGGGCAACAGTTCATGGCAGTGGAGGACAGCAAAAGCAACAACCAAGAGAAGGCAAGAGGTAAGCCTCTGTCTGTCCCTTATATTGTATGTGGGTCACCTGCCCTAGGGCAGGTGTAGCACTCACACCCTTAATCCCAGCATTGGACCATGAATCAATCACAAATTCTAGATTTGGCCCCTTCTGAAAAAACCTGAGGCTGCACAAGGCTTTGGGAGGGACATCTAGACACAAACTATAGTATATGTTTGCAGACTGTGAGGGACATTAATGTTGTAAGGGGATGTGACTGTTCCAAGAGGAGAATGTTGGGAGGTATGTGGTTGGGAGAGCTAAAATTTGTTCCTTCAAGTTTTATTTTTTATTAGTACAGGTTTGCAATACATGATTATTTACCTTGTGGGGAGTTGGTACACGTACATAACACATCTCAATTCTTTTTGTATCCCTTTCCCCCTCCCTTCTCTTCTCCCTCCATCTCTTGGTCCCCTTGCCATTCGCAGAAGATCTGTCTGCTTACTTCCTATTATCTATCTTTTATTTTGCTCTTTATTTATACTTTGGGCTTCTCATATAAGAAGAACTATGAGATATTTAAGCTTATGTGTATGATTTATTTCACTTACCATTATGGTCTTAAAGTGCATCCATTGTTTTGCAAATGACTCAAGTTTGCCCAACTTTATGACTGAGTAGTGCTCCATTGTGTACAAATACCTTATTTTCTTTATTCATTCATCTGTTAATGGACATATAGGCTGCTTCCAAGATTTTATTATGAATTATGCTGTTATACACATGGGTATGCATGTATTACTGTAATATGTGTTTAACTCTTTAGAGAGGATACTTAGGAGGTGAATAGCTGGACCTAATGGAATTTGTAGTTTTGTTTTTTGTGTTTTTTGAGGAATCTCCATACTGATATCCATAATGATTGTACTAGTTAATATTCTTACCAACAGTGTAGAAGTGTTCCTTTTTCCCTGCAGCCTGACCAGCATTTGATTTCTTGATGAGAGCCGTTCTTTCTGAAGGAAGGCAGAATCTCAGTGCTGTTTTGATTTGCATTTCTATAAAGCCAGAGATGGTGAACGTTTTCCCATGTATTTTATTGGCCATTTATGCGTCTTCTGAGAAGTATATATTCATTTCCATGGCCTTTTTTTTTTTTTTGGTTAGGAATTTTATTTGAGTTCTTTATATATTGTAGATATTAGTCCTCTGTCCAAGAAAGAGTTGACAAGTTTTTTTTCTCCCATTTCGTAGATAGTGAAAGAGCTGAAATTTGATCTTGTGTTTGGTAAGATCTGCCAAGGATATGTACAAGGCCTAGTTTTCTCCTTTGTCTTCAGTTTGAGTCTAGTCCCTTCAGCCAACCTGAAGGGACCATCCTGGAGTGCTGAGTGCATTTGCATATGTGAATCCCTCTTCTTAGTGGCCAGTGAGCAGTCTTCCTGATTTACACCAAGAAGTGGAATGCAGGGAATTCAAGGAGCATGTGGAAGGGCTCCAGGTGACAGAGTGCCCTTCCTTTACCAGGCTCCCAGCCTGCCCCTGGGTGTTGCTCCCTGAGTTGGCAAATGGCTGCAACAAGAATGACCTCCTGTCCCCTCTGTCTGGCCACAGGGAAGATGCTTCCATCCTCATGTCTTTTTGAAAGTCCTCCCATTTCTGTGACAATATCGGATAGGAAGTCAGAGAAGGATTCTTGTCCCATGCCAGCCATGAACAACAGATGGTCCACCCTAACCCCAGGCAGGATGCCTTTGCTATATTAAGAACAGTAACAAACCATAGTTACAATGAAAACCTAGGAACTATTATGGTAGGTGGCTCCCTGGACAAAGGCTGGCCCTGTTACCTCTCAGGAACCACTTGAAAGGCCATGCCCTCTTATACTTTAGCCCAAGGAAACAGGTGAGTCACTGTTCATGCTTCTTTTCTGTATGAATTCAGAGGCCAATGATATCCAATGACTTTGTCGTGACTTTCCAGAAGCATTAGCCCTGTTCTGGAATTACTTGCTGAATACTCCCTAGTAGGAGATCGTGCTTAGAGCCTGTCCTGTCACTAAAAGAGGGTTCAATGCTGGAGATGTTTGAAAGGTGAAATTAGTCTTTAGCAAAACTTAGAAAATACTGTGACCTTTTGCTAAAAATACCACTAGTTTGCTTCAAAGTCTAACTTTGATTTATTTTTTTTTTTCTGCACCGGGGATCAAACTCACAACCTCACGCCTGACGGACAGGCGCTTAAGCCAGTGAGCCAAACTCCTGGCCCTAGTTTTTTGAGGCAGGGTCGCACTATGTAGCTCAGGCCAATCTTGCGCTCGTGTTGTAGCCCAAGCTGGCCTCCAACTCACAACTCTCCTGCCTCAGCCTCCTGAGTGCTGGGATTAAAGGCGTGCACCACCATGCCCGGCTCTAATTTTGAGGTGGGGAAGCAAGAGGACCTTTTTGCTGGATCAGAACTTAGAAGTTGTCTTGATATACACATAGGTAACTTAGGGGGATAGAATGACACTTACATGGTTAGTAGGCTTCTGAAAAGGTGTTCAACCTCTAGGATGATTTAGACCTGCACCTTAAAATCTTAGTGAGATAGCATTTTGCCTGTTACTAACAAAGCTTAAAAAATTACCTTCTGTAATTGGCAAGGATGAGGGAGAGGTCTGGATGCTCACCTGCACTGTTTCTGGGAGGATCGCTGTGACGCTCTGCAGGGGTCTGGTGCTGGAAACCTTTTACACTTGCAGACCAGCAAGCCCACTTGCAGGAAGAGATCCTATGAGCCACTTATCAGGACAGACAGAAACTGTGCGCAGCGAAATATTTATCAAAACCTTTTTACAATAATACCTTTTGAAAGTAAAAACGAACTGAGAGCTCAAAAACTAGGGAAATTGTTAAATAAGGTTATTTGTCCAGTTTTTGGCAAACTGATTTTTAATGACATGAAAAACTTCATAGTACTGTATATTGAGAATATAAAACAAGACTTTAAACTGTGCTTATATATACATGTATATGTATAATAATACATAATGATTTATACACATATGAATATAATGATTTCAACCATACTAAAATACAAGTATTTCATAAGACTTTGGAATAAAGATATTAGCATAAGAATATTAGATTATGAGTCTTTATTTCTTGTCCTTTTCTGTATTTTCCAACTTTTTATGACAAACTATTTACTTTAATAATCAGAAAAAAAAACAGTAAATGTACTTTTAAGAACTTTTCTTGCTACAGATTGCTGCCCACATTCTCAGAGCAGGGCCTCTGCTTTGGGGCAGCCAGGCCTCCATGCTGTCCTCTGGGCCAAGCTCTATAGATTTATTGATGCCATGGTGGCTCTTTCCCTGTCCACCTTCGCTCCCTAAACCATGTCCTGTTTGGGTGTAATCTCATACCAGTACTCCCTAGGACAGTAGTTCCTCTCTGAATAGCCATGAGGGTAGTCAAAGCACAGTTTTATTGAAGATTTTGACTGTAGCACAGTGCAGCAGGAATAAAAAATATTCACTGGCTGACTCAGTCATCTTTCAGTTGAAGCCAGAGCTTAGGGGCTTCATAGGGAAAAACGCTTTTCCACCTGTGCCCCCATCTCCATCTATGTATTGCACCTTTATTGAGTGCCTGCTGTGTGCTAAGAGGCGAGGGGTTCAGACTCCAGTAAGCCAATCCCTGCCTTCACAACTATGATAGTCTCAGGTAGGGACAGGCTGCAGGTCACTAGAGCATTCAGAATGAATGCAGCTGCCTCCTCCCCTAGGTAAGGTTTTAGGTTGGGACCTGGGGGTACAACCAGATGTGAGTATTGGGTATAGGGCCCTGGTGAGCAGTGAACAGGAAGAAAGAAAAATTAGCTTGGTGTAGGGGAGGCTTTTAATTCATTCCTTCATTTATTTAGCTAAGTATTTACTGAGTCACTAAGTGTGCTAAGGCCTTATTCTAGTCCTTGGGAACTGGTAAACAACACCAAGACGATCTCTGCCCTTGGGGAGCTAAATTCTAGTAGAAACAATAGTTAACAAATCCAGAGACAAATCTTTAAGTTCATGATCAATGCTCTGCCAGAAATAAATGGAATTTTCCAGGAGGGGATATGGTAAGAGGCTAAGTGAGGATGCTGCTATAGCTGGGATGGTCAAGCTCCAGCCTACAGAGTGAGGAAGGTCCAACTGGGCCAAGGCTTGGGAGAGGAACATTCCAGGGTCTAGCCATGAGTTTAATAACTGAGGAAGAGAGCCCCTGATGTGTTCTATAAACCATCCAAAAGACCAACATGGTCAGACAAGCACTGAGGGGGCTGGATTGAGGATATGGACTTGAGCAGAGACCTGAAGGACAATATGTGGGATCTGAGGGCCTGGAAGCTACAGTGGGAAGGGGGTGCCGTGACGTCTGTGGACATGTGGTGGCTGGCAAGTTCATCTGGCTGGATTAGGAAGTGTGCAGAGATGTCAGGCAGAGCTCAGAGATGGAGGGACTGTTTCCAATGGGCTTTTAGGGCTTGCGGAATTCAGGTAGTTGTCAGCGTTCTCTGGTGACTGTCCAGGAAAGAATATAAATCATGACTGTTTTCTGTGTGCACAGCATGCTGGGTCCTGTCTGCCTCACCCTGGTAGAAAATTGAAATTCTGCTGCAGGGTGCTACTGTGTCTTCAGTTACAAACTGTGTATTGAGCTAGCTCTGCAGGCCAGGCCACCTTGGGGGCCTCTTATTTCATTTTCTTGGACTGAATCTGTGACGAATTACTAACAATAATGATTCATTACACCATCTCATGCTGGCATGTGCTGCTTCTCCAAGAGCCAGCCGGAAAAAAAAAATGGCCCCACTGATGAATTCTCTGCTATTTTCTTTCTTCTCTTAGAATGGCTATCCAAGTGGACAAGTTCAACTTTGAGAGCGTCCCAGAATCCCCTGGAGAGAATGGACAATTTGCAAATCCAAAGCAGCTGGAAGAGGAAAGACAGGAAGCTCGAGGATTGGAGATCAACAGCAAGCTGGACATCCACTGGAGAATCATATCCTTTTTCTGGTGCTCCCATTGACCCCAGATGCATCTTTGTTGGGGCTTCTGACCACTGAGACGTATCCTAGAGGGATTTGGTTACTGAATTTTAAACACATGTAGCTCCAAAATGCCATAGTAAGGAGACATGGGCCAAGGGGTTGGTATTTTCCTAACCACTTTATGCTTCAGGGAGCCTACTTAATGAAGTATTGATCCTGTGTGGGGAAAGGTCTTCTTGGAGCCAGTAGTTTTCTTGACGTTGGATCACATATTTCTTGACAGTACTGATACTCATGTTAGTGACAGGTACTAATGGGTACCTATCAGTGCTGGGAACGAGTAGGTTCACAGTCTGACAACTAAAACAGGGATGGAGTAGTTGGGGAGACTGAAATCTGGCACATCTTAGCCAAGCATGAAAGTGCCATCTTGAAGAGACTGAGGAGTTTACATAAAGACTGTGCCAGGAAAGAGTGTTTTATATTCACTGACCCTGCTCTGAACCTGACCCACGCCTGGCACAGAGCAGGTGCTCAGATGAGTGAATGCTGCACTGGAGAGCTGGGCCCCAGTTCACTTGTTGGTTTGATCAGCAGTTTTGACAGAGCACCCACAAAAGTAGTTGTCTTGGTTGCTTTTTACTCGTTGCTGAGACAAAACACCTGACACACAAAATTAGGGAAGGAAAGGTTTATTTAGCTTACAGTTTTTGGAGGTTTCAGTCCACAATCAGCTGGCTCCAAGGCAGGGTGGCATGGCACAGGGACAACACTTCAAGGCAGCAGCCAAACAAAAAGCAGCCAGAGTAAAAGGAGCAAGAGC